>JAASAO010002147.1:0-16220 GCA_017311375.1 Mytilus coruscus | reverse complement strand
TAGTTGAATACCTAAAACTTGCGAAAGATATGAAAAGGCAGGATGAGCAACTTGGCAAAAAGGCCGGATGACGATTTATGTAAAAACATCCGGACAAACTAATAAAAAGGCAGGACCAAATAGACTTAAAAATAAAAGACAGGACAGAGATTACAACTAAATAAAAAGAACAAAATGTTTCATCCAAGGCCCCTCCCATCAAAATAAAATGGTAGCTTTCGTAATCCAGAACCAACTGAGAGGAGACAGTTGAATTAAATATTTCGATGTGAAACCTGTTAAGATTTAAAGTTTAAAATTTCACTATGGCACAAAATTATGAATTCAATGAATTTTACATGCACATGTATATAAAAGCTAGAATTGCTATGGGATAATCAAGAACACAATCATGTACGTGATTTCGACGATGGAAGGTTATAACAACCTTGACCGGTTACGTAAATACTGATCAGTCCATTCAACTTATAGTACGCGTGTTCTATTTTCGCAGTGTGAGGTCGAAGGTTTGAATTGACCAATGAAAACGATCGTTCCTTTACGAGTTAATCTAATAAAGTTTGTTTGACTGATTACGTCGCACTACCATTCGCTAAGGTTGGTCGCATTTCAGTGTAAAAGAAACTACACCAGATAATGCCACACTCTTTTAAGAATCTTGATATTCTGGGTTTTCTTAAAATATACTTCATATAATAAAAACAGCACATCGCCAAGATTTAACAAACACTAATCCATAGGCGGATCAATGGGGAGAGCCCCTTTGTGGGAAAAAATGGTTGATTATATAGGGAATCACTGAAGCATGACTGCAGCGGGCCCCTCTAAGGGCAGTCAGTGGGCCCTTTATAATAAATCAGTCAAGGCCCCTCCACAAGGGTGACTTGGGAATAGAAATATTGTCACTATTGCTCATCTTCCGACCGACAGTAAAACCCTTGCTAAAGTGGGAAAGTAGGACATCGGTTTGGCTGTGCGGGATGTACAAGTACGCAGTTACGTCCGGTCAGAATGGGGACGTTAAATCTGATTGCCTCGTGTAAAGAGAGCGTCGTGCACTCGGCACGTTAAAACCCTTACAACAACGCTTTGAGAGGTGCGTAGGTGGCCTTTTGCAAAGCAAAATGTGTATTCATATCCATTTTTCACTAATTTTCCAGTGGCAGTCCAATTTTCCCGACTTCACCCCGGACGGCTTCTATTACAGGACCTACCAATTGTATGTATTGTTAATTTGTTCTCGTCTTGAACATGCATGAAATATTTGCCACTTGGCGTTAAGCAACCAACAATCAATCAATCAATCTATCTAGTCAAGGAAAGACTATGTGCACCTGTTTAATTTTTAATGTATATTTCTTAGCACACAACATGCACAAGGTATTGTTCATCTTTTTAAAAAGTTACAGCGATAAGAACACTGATCCCAGCAACAAAACATCGAAGACTACATTTTCAAACTCATGATTTTCTCATCAACAGTACATGTGTCAGCTTTGTGAATTGATATTGATCAATATTCTCATCATAGTGTAGCGTTGTCGTTTTGTATGGATTCTTGTTCGTCGATGTGGTTTTTTTTAGGTAGCGTCAGTTACGTAAAATCCATGGCACAAAGAAAACAAACCACAACACAAAGTCTCAAATAAAATCACAATGTAATCTGTTAAATATAGAATATCAGTTTAACATAATAAAGCTGAACAATTTTCTCTAACACAATATTACTGTCCTCTCGTTCTATAACTATCCTCTTAACAACTCCCTTCTCTGATCTCTCTCGCATCCCCTTATATACCTAATTACAGGCGGTACCCCGACGGTTGTGAAGATATACCGGACGGTGAAATTAAATAATTTAGACACCGTTCAAATAAACAAAATAGCGGGCGGTACCCTATAGAAATGTAATTTATATTGAAATGTAATTTAACCAAAGAGTATCAATAAAAAGACATGAAACGTAATTATAAATTAAACTATCAAAACTAAAATCGCTACAATAGATACCATGATTAAAATCTTATACGCCAGACGCACGTTTCGTCTACAAAAGACTCGTCAATCAAAAGATTTAAAAGGGCCAAATAAAGTACGAAGTTGAAGAGCATTGAATACCCAACACACCGTCTGTATCTCAATTGATAACTATCGGACCGATTTGTATTCAGTTGAAGCAGATTTCAAACATATTTTTTAGAGACAAAAACAAAAGAATACATGCGTTGTCGTGCTAAGCATACCCCACTCGGAATTCAAAGTATCGGAAAACAGTAAGTAGGTTTTGATAGATCCGAAAAGTGCACATTTGCAAAGTTCACTGATACAATGTTTTCAACCCACGAGAAACATGTTTACGCTGTATATGGGAGACGATTTCCACGTCGTCTTACCCGGTCTTGCTTCGTTTGGAGTCATGTGATTTTTTGATGTATTCTCTTTGTTTGCATATTTTAAAGGATTTACGAGTTTTGACATCAGTTAACTACATGTAATGACAAAATTGTCAAAGAGGCAACAAACTGTTAAAATTATACTAGTACTAAACTCTTCATCAACAATTCATAAACTTCAGCTCTTATATAAATAATAACAATTTGCCGTTGCAAAATCTAATGCCGTCTAGTTCATATTTCCAAAAGCTTACACCAAAACGTTGTGAATGATTAAAACTGTCTCTAACAATGGAAATTCAGCCAATGACTTGACATTATTTTCATTTAAGTGCACCTTTAGATTTTGAAACTACGAATTGAAACAAAAATCATTTTTAAGAAAGTGTACTTAAAATCTTTACATTTTAGTTTCAAAGGTAAAACATATACCAGTTTAAATCCTTAGCATGCCATATTAAAACAATGTGAATTTATTTGTTTTAATTTATTTTACAGAATAGTTTTCCCGACCATTCATGCACCTGTAATCCTTGTAAAATGCCTTAGACAGGCTGATAAAGTGGATATCATCAACTGATATTCATGATTATATGTTTAAAAGCATTTTTTAAAGTATAGCACGTATAACTTGTTAATTTTGTCAACCAAGTGTGGTTTACGGGGAAATAGAAATACTGTCCGTCTGTCCGTCCGTCCGTCTTGATAGCGCTCTCATTTGTACAGTTCTTGTCAGATTATTATGAAACTTATATCATAAGTTGATATCAGCAATGTCTTGGACGAGTTCGAAAAATTAGTGTCGATCAACTATTTTTAAAAGAGTTGTGCTCCTTGAAAAGATTAATTATATTAACATTTTATTGCTAGCGCTCTCATGTGTACAATTCTTACCAGATTTTTATGAAACTTATATCATAAGGTTATATCTGCAATGTCTGGGACAATTTTGAAAATCAATGCCAATCAATATTTTCAAAAGAGTTATGCCTTTGAAAATGTTTATTATATGAAAATTGCCTTATATCAAAGGTTTAAATAAGCAATGTCTCGAAAAATTTGAAAATCAGTACCAATCAAATATTTTAAAAGAGATATGCCTCTTGAAAATATCAATTAATTTGAAATTGTATTGTATCTGCTCTCAACTCAAGCCTTCATTTCATTATGATAGTTGTAAAAAATTAAAGACAAAAACTAGTTTTATTTTAGTTATTGCCCTAGGGTAGATAAAATATGTGCAACGCGGGGACATTGATTTCTGTTCTTTTATGAATTTAGAGTTAATAAATTAGTGTTTCGTTACTTCATTTGTGTGAGACGTTTTGTTCACAATTTGAACAGTTGCGGGACATATAAGAATAAATTAAATGCATATATGAAAATGTGATATGATTGCCACTGAGACAACTCCCACTAGACACCAAATGACGTAGATGTAAGAATATAGGTCAACATACTCCCTTCAGAAATTAGCAAAACTCATTCCGCACAGCAAGCTATAAAAGGTCTCAAAATGAAAATGTAAAACAATTCAAACGAGAAAGCTAACGGCCTATTTATGTTCAACACAATAAACGGAAACAAATATGATATTCACCAACAAACGACAACCACTGAATTACAGGCTCCTGACTTGGGACAGGCAAAAGAAAAACTGTACAAAACAATAATCGATATAGAAATAAGAAGATATGGTATGATTGCCAATGAGACAACATTCAAACAGAGACTAAATGACCTCGAAGATTTTAGCTATAGGTCACCGTACGGCTTTCAACAATGAGCAAAACCCTACTGCATAATCAGCTATAAAAGGTCCCGAAATAACAAACGTAAAACAATTCAAACGAGAAAACTTACGGCAGGATTTATGTACAAAATAATGAACGTAAGATAAATATGATGTACAGCAACAAACGACAACCACTGAATAACAGGCTCCTGACTTGGAACAGGCACATACATAATGTGGCTCGGTTACACTAGGTTGATGGCGCCAAACCCTCCCTAGCCTGTTAAAATTGTGTAACAGTAAAACATAAGACCACACTATAAAAATCAGTTGAAATTGAAAAGAGATTAACTCATCAGATCGATACAAAGAAGAAAAAGTCTAACACAGACCGAACGTGGCATGGTATTTATACATCCCCACAATAGAAAAGACACTAAGAACAGATCTAGGAGTACTCGCAGATACTGACACTGGTTAAATGCCAACTAAGAATCATGCATTGAAGACTTAAACGAGTTTTGTTGTAATGAAGTTTTCTTATGCTTATAAATGAATAAAAGTTACTACCATTTTATGAAGTTATCTCAAAAGGTATAACAATAATTGATATTTTTGAGTGAATATAAATTGTTTTAATTGTTTAATATTTAATAATCAAAATGCTAACTCCCTTGCCTTTCCCTTGTAGTCTTAACAAAGATATCAATGAATCCTTCATCATTTTTAAAGGCTGCCAACTAAATCTAGAAAAATTAGAACTTTGAGAATATAAGTGTATTCATTCGATATATTGATGGAGTTCGTAAAACATCGAGATGCTATTAGCGTCTTTCAGCACAACAACTATATTGTCACTTTCAACTTCTCCTCATATGAAACGTACTGCAGCAGAATGAAAATTTCAATTGTAAGTTGGTCGATTACGAGAAATAAGGTATTTCTAAACCTATAATGATAGACTTCATTGACAAAATTTTAGAACTTCGAACGGATGAAAAGCACTAGTGATCCGAAATACTTTTTGCAATTGTTTAAGATCTTGCTTTTACGTTTAAAAGGATGCAATCATAATTTTAATCATCTGTAATAAATGGTATAAAATGAGGTCAACGCTAAATAATATAAATGTGTGACGGACGCTTTCTCCTCACTATAAATCGATATACTGTAAAATTGAACAGCGCATCATACATGTCACTGTATGTGTTCGTCCGACGACTTCTGTTCAATTTAAATCTACAATTGTATACAATATATATGTGTTGGACTGACGCTTTCCGTTCACTGTAAATCTATATACTGTATTAAAATTTCTGGTTCCTTCAAATCTACATACTATGTAAATTGAAATCAGCGCTAAATGATATATATGTGGGACCAACGGTTTCTCATCACTCAGTATAAATACTTTATAAAGTGAAATAAGTCCTAAATGACATATGTGGAACCGACGCTTTATCTCTAATATAAATCTACAGACTGTATACAATGATGTCAACGCTTATTGATAAATATGTGGACTGACGTTTTATCTACGCTATAAACTACATACTTTATAGAATGCTTGAGTCTAGCGTCTCACACATATATCATTAAACGCTGAACTCATTCTATAAAGTATGTAGTTTATAGCGTAGATAAAACGTCAGTCCCACATATTTATCAATAAGCGTTGACATCATTGTATACAGTCTGTAGATTTATATTAGAGATAAAGCGTCGGTTCCACATATGTCATTTAGGACTTATTTCACTTTATAAAGTATTTATACTGAGTGATGGCTAGACTCAAGCTAGCAGCCACTCGCTAGCAGCCACTCCGCTAGCAGCCAATTTTCAGATATGTCTATAAACCCAAAACTTGCGTAAGACTCAAACGTTTTTATACTATATATGCATTCTAATATCTAACGCTTTTAATTTTACTGTCGAAGACACTATGCATGAGTTTCAGAGGGGAGTCGTGATTTTTGAAGGGGAGAAATTGCCAAAACGTTATACATGACTGTATATACTGCCGATCGGAGCGATGCAAAAATTGTTGGACGATTTTATATAAAAAAATTATATTTTTCCGTTCAAAGGGAGGGCGGTGTGGTGGCTTACGCCATCAACTCCCCACCTGGATCCGCCACCATTTCCTGATCAATAATTAAAAGACAGGTGTATGTTTTATTAACAAATCGCGCTGCACGTTGAAAGGGTGGGAAATACATTAAAAAGATACAACACTGCGATAGGAGAACCAAAGGAGAGAAATAAGGAAATTCTTTTTGAAAACACAATGTAAAACAGCATTTTCTTTAACAATTCACCCTGAAAGAGCATTCAATTATGGAATAAGATTTTGTTACAAATCTTTAAAAATATCATTTACCTCCTTTAAAATTTACTTCTTTAAAATAATTAAAATACATAGTCTCCTTTGATGCGTAAAACAGCAAATACGTGTATCATAAGGTGCCAAGCATTTATCTATTGACAATTAATGATCATATAACAAACAGTTGCAGATATTATATATATTTAAGCTATTTTCAGTTTTATTTTATTCCCATTTCATTAGATTCATAATGAATATTCATAAAATACAAAGACACATGTCATTGGAATAGTTACAAAATCTTCGATATAATAAATATAAACATATATGAACAAACTAAATACGTATATGTTATATATATATCGGATAGAATATTAGCTACTGCACTTAAGTAATGAAACGAATAAACTGGCCTAGACTAAGTGAGAACTGAACATAGCTAATATAGCCGAAAACTGGAATGAATGAATATTCAACCCCAAACAAAGACTTAATCGATGTTGAAAGTTAATTTTCGGGCGGCTTTGTCGTCCCAAATAAATAAACCTGAATGACTAGTGTGAAGCTAGCCGGGATGACTTTCGTTCGATGAAATGTTGCAAGAAACTATCGATTATAAAAATAAAATAATGTACTTAGTATTCTGTTTATATTTGACATTGCTATAAATAACAATAAAATCTCAAGTCAATGTGTGTCCAGGCGCGGATCCAGCCATTTTAAAAGGGGGGAGAGGTCCAAACCCCAGAACTTCATGAAACGTTCACATAATTAAAAAAAAAATCCGGAACATCCCCCTGGATCCGCCAATGTGTGTCTTCTTCGAAGTCTGCGTTTACTTCTTCAATTATTAAAGGGAACGCTTTCGTAGAACTGATAATTACAAAAAAAAAAAAAAATTATGTGATTTACAAAAAAAAATTTCCAATAGAAACAGCAAAAAGTGAAATTTTTCAATTACATTATATCACTTTCAGAATGACTACTATATAGTGCTTATACCTCAAACTCAACAATACCTCAAGTCCTATATATACGATTATTTTTCTACCATCTTCACAATACATATAACATATCAGACAAAAGATAAAACAAGGTACCCACATAATGCTGACTCATAAGGGTCTAGGGCTTAAGTCATATAGGCCATTTTAGAGGCTATGCCTACCTCTAACTCCGGTATAATTGCAAACATGGAGAATCTCTTAGTTTGGCCAACCGACAATAGTAAAGCTGTGAAATACCAGGTACAGCCTTTTTCACCCTATGCAGAAAAACTCGTCGGGTTTAGGGCATAAGTGCTACAGGCCATTTTAGAGGTAATATCTACTTCTACCTCTGGTATCATGACCTAGGTGGAGAATCTCTTAGTTCGACCAGCCAGCAATAGCTAGTTTGGAATATATAAAATACCAGGTATCCTCCATCCTATGCTGACAAACTCATATCGGTGTATAACATAAGTGCTATAGACCATTTTAGAGGCATTGTCTATCTTTTTCCCTGGTACCATATGGCCAACGTGGAGAATCTCTTAGTTTGGCCAGCCGGCAATAGTTAAGTTGGACTATAAGTCATATAAGGTAACATACTTCCCCGACCACCCTATGCTGATTAACTCGTACAGGTCTATGACCATAAGTGTTATTGGCCATTTTAGAGCCAATGTCTACCTCTTCCTTTGGTACAGGGACCAACTTTGAGAAAATCAAAGTTTCCCTACCCGGCATACCAGGTATCCTTCACTATATGCTGAAAACCTAGGGCGTGTTTAGAGCATAAGTGCTATTGGCCATTTTAGACGCAATGTCTACCTCTACCTCTTGTGTCATGGACAACATGGAGAATTTTTTTTAGTTTGGCCAGCCGGCAATAGTTAAGCTGCATTCTGTGACATACTAGGTACGCAACCCTTTTTCACCTTATGCTGAAAACATTACACACGGGTCTAGGGCATAAGTGCTATAGGCCATTTTAGAGGCAATGTCTACTCCTACCTCTAGTACCATGGCCAAGGTGAATGATTTCTTAGTTTGGCCAGCCGGCATTAGTTAAGTTTGGCATTGTGACATACCAAGTACCCTCATCCTATTCTGAAAAACTCGTGCGGGTCTAGGGCAAAAGTGCTATGGGCCAATTTAGAGTCATTGTCTACCTCTAGTGCCATGGCCAACATAGAGAATCTCTTAGTTTGGCCAGCCGGCAATAGTTAAGTTGGACTATTTGACAAACCAGGTAACACCTACTCTATATGCCATTTTACAGGCAGTGTCTACCTCTACCTCTGGTACCATGGCCAACTTTAAGAATCTTTTAGCTTTGCTTGCCGGCAATAGTTTTGATTTTAAACATATTTTATTCATTAAGATATGAAAAGGATTGAGCAACAGGCAATAGTTAAGTTGGACTATGTGACATACCAGGTACTCCCACCCTATGCTGAATAACTCGTACAGGTGTAGGACAATACAATGGCTATGGACCATAAAGAGGCAATGCTTATCTATTTCTCTGGTACCATGGCAAACGTGCAAAACTCTTAGTTTGGCCAGCCGGCAATAGTTAAGTTGGACTATGTGACATACCATCCAACCCTTTTTCACCCTATGATGACAAACTCGTACGAGTCTAGGGCATAAATGACATGGGCATATTTAAAAGCAATGTCTATCTCTTCCTTTATTATCAATGCCAACGTCGATAATCTCTAAGTTTGGCAAGCCGGTAATAGTTAAGTTGGACTATGTGACATACCAGATAGCGCCCTATCCCGCCAACTGTATGCTGACAAACTCGTACGGGTCTAGGCCATTTTACCTCTACTTCTGGTACCATGGCCAACGTGGAGAATTTCTTTGTTTGGCAATCTGGCGATAGTTAAGTTGGACTATATGATGTACCAGGTAGCACCAACTCTATGCTGCCAAACTCGTACAGGTAAAGTGCATAAGTGATATGGGCTTTTTAGAGGCCATGTCTTCTTCTGTCTTTGGTACCATGGCCAACATTGAGAATCTCCTAGTTCCCCAGCCTGCCATAGTTTAGTTTGACTATATGACATACCAAGTATTCCCAATTTTTACCGTATGCTCACAAACTCATACGGGTCTAGGGTATAGATGGTATGAGCCATTTTAGAGGCAATTTCTGTATCTACTTCTGGTACCATATCCAACATAGAGAATCTCTTAGAATAGGAAGCCTCAATAGTTTAATTGGACTATGTGACATACCAGGTACGCAATCCCTTTTTACCCTGTGCTGACAACTTTTTACTGTCTAGGGCTTAAGTGTAATAGACTGTTTTAGAGGTAATATCAACTTCTACCTCTGTTACCATTGCCAAGGTGGAGAGTCCTCTGTTCGACAAGCCAGCTATACCTAGTTTGGAATATGTGACATACCAGGTATTTCCCATTTTCACCGTATGCTCACAAACTCATTCGGGTCTAGAGTATAGATGGTATGAGCCGTTTTAGAGGCAATTTCTATATCTGCTTCTGGTACCATATCCAACGTAGAGAATCTCTTAGAATGGCAAGCCTCAATAGTTAAATTGGACTATGTGACATACCAGGTACGCAACCCCTTTTACCCTGTGCTGACAACTTTTACTGTCTAGAGTTAAAGTGTAATAGACCGTTTTAGAGGTAATATCAACTTCTACCTCTGTTACCATTGCCAAGGTGGAGAGTCCCTCTGTTCGACAAGCCAGCTATACCTAGCTTGGAATATGTGACATACCAGGTATCCCCCATCCTATGCTGACAAACTCAGATCAGTGTATGGCATAAGTGCTATAGGCCGTTTTAAAGGAATTGTCTATCTCTTTCCCTGGTACCATGACCAAAGTGGAGAATCTCTTAGTTTGGCCAGCCGGCAATAGTTAAGTTGGACTATAAGTCATACCAGGTAACACCGCTCCTGCGCCCACCCTATGCTGATAAACACGTTCAGGTCTAGGGCCATAAGTGCTATTTGTCATTTTAGAGCCAATGTCTACCTCTACCTCTGGTACCGGGGCCAACATTGAGAATCTCAAAGTTTTGCTAGCCGGCAATAGTTCAGTTGTACTATGTGACATACCAGGTACCCCTCAATATATGCTGAAAAACTAAGGTGTGTTTAGAGCATAAGTGCTATAGCCAATTTTAGACGCAATGTCTACCTCTACCTCTGCTATCATGGACAACATGGAGAATTTCTTAGTTTTGCCAGCCGGCAATAGTTAAGCTAGACTCTGTGACATACTAGGTACGCAACCCCTTTTCCTCTATTGCCGAAAACTTCTCACGTGTCTACGGCATAAGTGCTATAGGCCATTTAATAGGCAATGTCTATTCCTACCTCTGGTACCATGGTACCAAGTTGTATGCTTTCTTAGTTTGGTCAGCCAGCATTATTCAAGTTTGGCATTGTGACATACCAAGTACCCTCATCCTATTCTGAAAACTCGTGCGGATCTAGGTCAAAAGTGCTATGGGCCAATTTAGAGTCATTGTCTACCTCTAGTGCCATGGCCAACATAGAGAATCTCTTAGTTACGCCAGTCGGCAATAGTTAAGTTGGACTATTTGACAAACCAAGTAACACCTACTCTTACTATATATGCCATTTTTGAGGCAGTGTCTACCTCTAACTCTGGTACCTGCCAACTTTAAGAATCTTTTAGTTTCGCAGGCCGGCAATAGTTTTGATTTTAAACATATTTTAATTCATTAAGATATGAAAAGGATTGAGCAACCGGCAATAGTTAAGTTGGACTATGTGACATACCAGGTACTCCCCACCCTATGCTGAATAACTCGTACAGGTCTAGGACAATACAATTGCTATGGACCATTAAGAGGCAATGCTTATCTCTTCCTCTGGTACCATGGCAAACGTGCAAAACTCTTAGTTTGGCCAGCCGGCAATAGTTAAGTTGGACTATGTGACATACCAGCCAACCCCCTTTTCACCCTATGATGACAAACTCGTACGAGTCTAGGGCATAAATGACATGGGCATTTTTAAAAGCAATGTCTATCTCTTCCTTTGTTATCAATGCCAACGTCGATAATCTCTTAGTTTGGCAAGCCGGCAATAGTTAAGTTGGACTATGTGACATACCAGATAGCGCCCTATCCCGCCAACTGTATGCTGACAAACTCGTACGGGTCTAGGCCATAAGTGGTATAGGCCATTTTACCTCTACCTCTGGTACCATGGCCAACGTGGAGAATTTCTTTGTTTGGCAATCTGGCGATAGTTAAGTTGGACTATATGACATACCAGGTAGCACCAACTCTATGCTGCCAAACTCGTACAGGTAAAGTGCATAAGTGATATGGGCTTTTTTTAGAGGCAATGTCTTCTTCTATCTTTGGTACCATGGCCAACATTGAGAATCTCCTAGTTCCCCAGCCGGCCATAGTTTAGTTTGACTATATGACATACCAGGTATTCCCCATTTTCACCGTATGCTCACAAACTCATACGGGTCTAGGGTATAGATGGTATGAGCCATTTTAGAGGCAATTTCTATATCTGCTTCTGGTACCATATCCAACGTAGAGAATCTCTTAGAATGGCAAGCCTCAATAGTTAAATTGGACTATGTGACATACCAGGTACGCAACCCCTTTTTACCCTGTGCTGACAACTTTTTACTGTCTAGGGCTTAAGTGTAATAGACCGTTTTAGAGGTAATATCAATTTCTACCTCTGTTACCATTGCCAAGGTGGAGAGTCCCTCTGTTCGACAAGCCAGCTATACCTAGTTTGGAATATGTGACATACCAGGTATTCCCCATTTTCACCGTATGCTCACAAACTCATTCGGGTCTAGAGTATAGATGGTATGAGCCATTTTAGAGGCAATTTCTATATCTGCTTCTGGTACCATATCCAACGTAGAGAATCTCTTAGAATGGCAAGCCTCAATAGTTAAATTGGACTATGTGACATACCAGGTACGCAACCCTTTTTACCCTATGCTGACAACTTTTACTGTCTAGAGTTTAAGTGTAATAGACCGTTTTAGAGGTAATATCAACTTCTACCTCTGTTACCATTGCCAAGGTGGAGAGTCCCTCTGTTCGACAAGCCAGCTATACCTAGTTTGGAATATGTGACATACCAGGTATCCCCCATCCTATGCTGACAAACTCATATCAGTGTATGACATAAGTGCTATAGGCCGTTTTAAAGGAATTGTCTATCTCTTTCCCTGGTACCATGGCCAAAGTGGAGAATCTCTTAGTTTGGCCAGCCGGCAATAGTTAAGTTGGACTATAAGTCATACCAGGTAACACCGCTCCTGCGCCCACCCTATGCTGATAAACACGTTCAGGTCTAGGGCCATAAGTGCTATTAGTCATTTTAGAGCCAATGTCTACCTCTACCTCTAGTACCGGGGCCAACATTGAGAATCTCAAAGTTTTGCTAGCCGGCAATAGTTCAGTTGTACTATGTGACATACCAGGTACCCTCAATATATGCTGAAAAACTAAGGTGTGTTTAGAGCAGAAGTGTTATAGCCAATTTAGACGCAATGTCTACCTCTACCTCTGCTATCATGGACAACATGGAGAATTTCTTAGTTTTGCCAGCCAGCAATAGTTAAGCTAGACTCTGTGACATACTAGGTACTCAACCCCTTTCCCTAATGCCGAAAACTTCGCACGTGTCTACGGCATAAGTGTTATAGGCCATTTTAGAGGCAATATCTACTCCTACCTCTGTGCAATCGTCGAGGTGGATAATTTCTGAGTTTGGCCAGGCGGCATTAGTTAAGTTTGGCCTTGTGACATACCAAGTACCCTCACCCTATTCTGACAAACTCGAACGGGTCTAGGGCATAAGTCCTATGGGCCATTTAAGAGTCACTGTCTACCTCTAGAGCCATGGCCAACATTGAGAATCTCTTAGTTTGGCCAGCCGGCAGTAGTTAAATTGGACTATTTGATATATCAGGTAGCACCCACTCTATGCTGCCAAACTCGAACGAATCTAGGGCAAAAGTGCTATATGCCATTTCAGAGGCAATGTCTACCTCTACCTCTGGTACTATGGCCAACATTGAGAATCTTTAAGTTTCGCCAGCCGGCAATAGTTAAGTTGGACTATGTGACAAACCAGGTACTCCCTACCCTATATGCTGAATATATCGTTCGGGTCTAGGTACATACAATTGCTATGGGCCAATTAAGAGGCAATGTCTAGCTCTCCCTCTGGTACCATGACAAACGTGCAAAACTCTTAGTTTGTCCAGCCGGCAATAGTTGAGTGACATAAGCATTTTAGAAGCAATGTCTATCTCTTCCTCTGTTTTCAATGCCTACGTCGAGAATCTCCTAATTTGGCCAGCCGGCAATTGTTAAGTTGGACTATGTGACATACCAGGTAACACCCCTACCCCGCCAACTGTATGCTGACAAACTCGTACGGGTCTAGGGCCATAAAATATATCTGACATAGAGACAATGTTTACCTCTACCTCTGGTACCATGGCCAACGTGACGAATTTCTTTGTATGGCTATCAGATGATAGTTAACTTAGACTATGTGACACACCAGGTAGCACTAACTATATGCTGCCAAACTCGTACCGGTATAGTGTATAAGTGATATGGGCTTTTTTAAGAGGCATTGTTTACCTCTATCTTTGGTACCATGGCCAACATTGAGAATCTCCTAGTTCCCCAGCCGGCAATAGTTTAGTTGGACTATATGACTTACCAGGTATTCCCCATTTTCACCGTATGCTCACATACGGGTCTAGGGTATAAGTAGTAATAGCTAAGTTGTACTATGTGACATATCACATGTACCAGGTATATATGCTATCCCTTTGACCCTCTGCTGACAACTTTTTACTGTCTAGGGCTTAAGTGTAATATACCATTTTAGAGATAATGTCAACTTCTACCTCTTGTACCATAGCCAACGTAGACACTCTCTTAGTGAAGCTGGACTATTTGTCATATTAGGTACCCAACCCACACACTCACACATCTTATGCTGATAAACTAGTACGGGTCTAAGACATTAGTGTTACAGGCCATTTTAGAGGAAATGTCTACCTCTATCTCTGGTACCATGGCCAACGTGGAGAATATCTTAGCTTTGCCAGCCAGCAATAGTAAGTTTGGACTATCTGACATACCAGATATCCCCACCATATGCTGACTTATTCATACGGATATAGGGCGTAAGTGCTTTAGACTATTTAAGAGGCAACGTCTATCTTTTCCTCTGGTAACAAAGGAAACGTGGAAAATCTCTTAGTTTTGCTAGCCGGCAATAGTTAAGTTGGTATATTTTGTCACACCAGATACCCCACCACCCTATGCTGACAAACTGGTATGGGTCTAGGGTATAAGTGATATTGGCAATTTTAGAAGCAATATCTACCTCTACCTCTTTGCCATAGCCAACGTGGAGAATCTCTTATATTGGCCAGCAGCCAATAGTTAGTTTGAACTCTATGACATACCAGGTACCCTAACCCCATGTTCACCCTATGCTGATAAACTCATTTTAGTCTAGGGCATAAGTGTCATGAGCTATTTTAGATGCAATGTCGAACTCTGACAAATTAATATTGTCTCTGTAGTTTAACGGATCCAAGTACGATGTGACTGTCACTCAAAATATAATGAAAGTTCCCGGAAAGTTTTACAGATGTGATCAGCAAGTCTTGATCCAACTACATCACCCTGGAGCTTTAGTTTTGATAAAGTAATATTCTTGATACGCACAACTCGATTCTTTGCCATCAGTATTGTTGGTTTCTGTGGTACATGATGTGTGCGCATGCGCCGTTATCATGTGTTGATGCATCGGTAAATACATGTAGAGTTGGTAATTTTGTGTTACTCCCGTTTTGTGTTGTAGTACTTCGATTGATGTCTCTAAGCTAAATGCAAGATCACGTGAAATCCGGTAATATTTTGTCCAATTTAGCGTCCAAAGTGATTGCATACAGATTTTCGCTTTTACAGTTACTGAGCTTAATAATACTAACGGATCGAAAATCTTGGATGATGTCGTAAGATATAACGTTTGGTCAATTTTTCTTATTCGTCTTTCTCGAAGTTGTTACTTTGATAAAACAACTTGTCCGTTTGAGGGTTTCGTTGCATACCAAGAATTTTAGTGATTTCATCTTTGCCTAAGGTTTTTCTTTGCAATCGATTTCTTGTAATTTTGGAATGTTTGAATTCCAAGAGGAAGTTTGAATCCGGCTTCTGTGAGTTTTTCCATGTATCGTCTACAATAATCTTTACGCTGTTTTCGTTATCAAAACTAGTTAAAATGTTGTCCACATATACACAAAATGGCCTTTGTTTTTAAAAAAATCGAATTTCGTTGATAACCATCTGCTGGTTAAAATGGTTGACACTGAATTGACCTCACATATACAGCAGGATTCAATAAGAAAATTGGCTAACGAAGAAACGAAAAAGTGACTTAAATATAAAGCTGTAATTACCATTTTCGTACGACAATTTCATACAATAGGTAGATACGTTTTAAAAGAAACAGCTTACATTACTCATTTTGTCGATTAAGAAAGGTTTAAAATGCTGACGCATATTCCTTCGTCGACTGAAACCAGGTTTGCAATCCATCATGTATGTAATGATATTTTGATAAGTACGTCTAAACAAGTGACAACTCTACGACAGATCCATCCATAGGATCACCAGCGAATGTGATACACGGCTCAAAAAACACATATTATATTCATAATTACTCTAAATATCAGCACAACAATGTT
>JAASAO010002221.1:0-16226 GCA_017311375.1 Mytilus coruscus | reverse complement strand
GTCATATAAATTTCATATCTGTGACGTATTTTAAATATTTTCATAAATTAGACAATTTCTTCACATTCTTTGTTGACAATTACTGAACAAATTTAAAACAGATGCATTTGTATAAAATGCCTTTGAACATACAATTTGCTGGAAGTTATAGTTTGGACATTTTAAAATAAATGAAATTAATGATTATTATCGCCATGGTTACTTAAAATACATAATCATTCATTTAATGCTCTTGTTGTGAATCTAAAATTTTTAATATTTAAATTAGCTTGTGTGAAAAAAGTTTAAAATTTAATACATTGTGGAGATAAGACTTTTGTCAAATAAAACTTGGGACGGTTTCGCGAAGCTATCTTAAGACCTGTTATTAGATACTAGAATATCTTATGACATGTCTTATGATCCTCTTAGGACTATCCAAGACCTCGCCTCAAAACTGTCGTAGGTTGATCTTAGCAAAGATATCCTAAACCTGTCGCATGTTCTTTTAATTTAAACAAAAAGTAACCTGGATTTATGGAAAATTCATGTAAATGTAGACTGTGTTTCCCATATATTACTAAACGCATTGATTAATATTTCAAATTTTCAAAGATGGAAATTTGTTCATCTACAGGAGACACCAAGGGACAAGGGATATACTCTTGAAGCGGTAGACACAATAACAACAATCCTCCCGTGTCAGAACCAGATGAACAAAACAAATAGAGAAACTGAATCTGGTCAACTAACAAATATATTTTAAAATGTCAAAATATGATTTCAAGCAAATTGTATACTCAAAGGCATTTTATACAAATGCATCTGTTTTAAATTTGTTCAGTAATAATAATAATAATAATAATAATAATAATAATAATAATAATAATATCTTTATTTAAAGAGAGTAATTCATTTGGATTAAACCAATTTTAAATAAGGCTCTCTAAATACAATATCAACTACATGACTAAAACATAATTAATCTACTAATATACACATGTAAACAATAGATGTATATAAACAAAATATAATTACAACAACAAAAACCGCCTATAGTTTACATTGCTTAACTTATAAATTTGACACTTTTAAA
Source organism: Mytilus coruscus (assembly GCA_017311375.1). NCBI lineage: Eukaryota > Metazoa > Mollusca > Bivalvia > Mytilida > Mytilidae > Mytilus > Mytilus coruscus. The sequence continues at coordinate 15,151 of JAASAO010002221.1, read as the reverse complement.
AGATAATGACTTGTTAGAGTATTTGAAACAAAGAATGTAAAGGAATTGTCTAATTTATGAAAATATTTAAAGTAAACCACAGATATGAAATTTATATGACAATCATTTGAATGACATACTTTGTAGTCTTGTCTCCAATTATATTTAACATGTTATGTTATAATAACATGTATATCGCGAAAACGCGAAAACGCGAAAACGCGAAATCGCGAAAACGCGAAAGGCGAAAAGGCGAAAGGCGAAATCGCGAAATCGCGAAGTCGAAAACGCGAAAACGCGAAGCCGAAAACGCGAAGTCGAAAACGCGAAATCGATTTCGCGTTTTCGACTTCGCGTTTTCGCGTTTTCGCGTTTTCGACTTCGCGTTTTCGCGTTTTCGCGTTTTCGACTTCGCGTTTTCGCGTTTTCGACTTCGCGATTTCGCGTTTTCGCGTTTTCGCCCTATAGAATATGAAGGCGAAAACGCGAAAACGCGAAATGGCCTTAACCGGCCACCATACAATACCATTTAGGTTTTTTCTTTTTCTTAATCAAATAGAATGTCACAGTATAATCTCATATGTTAAATTCATATTGTTTAAAACTGAATCAATTATTTTTCAGGAAAGAAACACAGTAATCATGATAAGAAATGTAGATGATGTCAGCAGTGATGATGGCAGAAGATGAAGTTTTTCTGGTCAAACTAAAAAACTTTCTAAAAGACTATGAGAAATGAAATAAAATTATTTTGAAACTCTCACATTATTTTTATTTTGGACAACATACACGATAAATAATATGACTAAATAGTGTCACAAATTTGGTCAAGTCTTGTAAATGTTTTGGTAAACACCTAAAAAAAAAGCTAAAATAAAAAAGTTGTTAATCATCTTAAACCCTTTCAGGTATGCTAAAAATGCAGGACTTTGCATCTTAAATTTCAAAAAGTTTTTGGTGCAGACTGCAAAAAGACATAAGACACAACGTCCCGATCTGAAAGTTACTAAAAGCTATTTCAAAGCCTAATATATATATAAATATATATATTGTTGGGCTGTTATTTATACGAATTATGTATACAGAATGTTTTCAGCCTTGTATCACCATCACTGGTGATCTGATGGATAAAATCTGTCGTAGAGTTGTCACTGGTTCAGACGTGCATTCACCTCAAAAGCTAACCAAACCTTTAAACAAACTTATTCGGAAAGGATATAGTTACGTATACGATACTGTTGTCAGGTCATTAAGGATTGCATATTTTGGTATTAGTATTGATTCACTCATAGGGTCTTTGCATCGGAAATAAACACTATTATTCTAAAACCAGATGTTGGCATGATACGGGTTATGTTCTTCTCATATATTTTATGATTGTATGATACTAAACCCCTAACGGGAGGGATTGTACTTGATTTTCATATGATGCAGACATAATCTTTCAATCAGTTTAATTGAGGTCTGGAGCTGACTTGTCAGTAACTGCTAGTAGTCCTTTGTTTATTTATGTATCATTGTCATTTTGCTTAGTTTCTTTTAATACCTATTCTAATATCGGACTCGGACTTCTTTTAAACTGAGTTTTACTGTGCGTATTGCTATGTCTTTCTTTATTCTACATTGGCTAGAGGTATAGGGGAAGGGTTGAGATCTCACAAAACATGTTTAACCCCGTCGGATTTTTGCGCCTGTCCCAAGTCAGGAGCCTCTGGCCTTTGTTAATCTTGTATGTTATTTTTAATTTTCACTGAACTAATACACAATTTTATTAAGGGGCCAGCTCAGGACCACCTCCGGGTGCGGGATTTTCTCGCTGCGTTGAAGACCAGGTGGTCCTGAGCTGGCCCCTAAATAAAATGTGTACTAGTTCAGTGAAATGGACGTCACACTAAACTCAAAACAGATAAATGAACTATTCTCAATTTTAGTACTTATAATATAATTATTTGTGTGACTGCATCCTACATTAATTTGTAAGACCCTCTACGATAGATAATTCAGCTGATCTGTAATATTTCATCTTCATGCCTTATATATCATGTACTGTGTTACATGTACAACGCTAGATAAAACTAACGAGGAAAGGTAGCACCCGGCCACCAAAAGCTTGATTTTGTCGAGCCTAGGTGATCGAGTGGTCTAGTACGTCGGGCATAGTGCAAGGCGATTTGGTTCCACGATATTTCAGTAGCATCAGTTCGAATCCCGGCCAGGAAAGAACAAAAAATTTGCTTCCGCAAATTTACAGATCTAACATTGTTGGGCTGATATACCTTTTTGATCCCTAACAACACTGAAGAAACATTAATTGTCGAAATCCGGATATGGTGTACAAATTTTTGCACCTCATGTTTGCGGTATACCATCTTTTCCGCAAGATTATTGTTTTCTGTTTGGTATTAACTAATAATTAAGATCCATTTTGTTAAATCTGGTGATACGTTTGTTTGGCAATCGCCAATGGCAGTCAGCAGGGTTTAAGAACATCAGTTGTTCGACCTGTTAGTCAAATGAGCTTTGTTAAAATATACTTTTTCACTTTTTTGGTCTTTTGGAAAATGTTGTTTGTGCTGTATTTAGACCCCTATACTAAGAAATTTGTTTTGCATGCACACGTATAAAAATTGAGATTTTTATCCAACGCAATCATAGGTTTGAACGTTGTTTTCAATTTAGACTTGTTTATATTTTTTCGTTTGGGCTTGTATTATATTTTCCTTCGGGTTTATATGATCCGTTCATCCTATTTCGACTCTTTCAAATTCAAGTCTATCCTAAATTGAGGTAAATTATATGGCCTTCCAAATACCGTTTCGATCCTAACATCACTGAAGAGACATTAATTGTCGAAATCCGGATATGGTGTACACATTTTGCACCTCATGTTTGCGGTATACCATCTCTTCCGCAAGATTATTGTTTTCTGTTTGGTATCAAATTAATAATTAAGATCCATTTTGTTAAATCCGGTGATACATTTATTTGGCAATCGCCAATGGCAGTCAACAGGGTTTAAGGACATCAGTTGTTCGACCTGTTAATCAGATGCGTTTTGTTAAAATATGCTTTTCACTTTTTCGGTCTTTTGAAAAATGTTGTTTGTGCTGTATTTAGACCCCTCTATTAAGAAATTTGTTTTGCATGCACACGTATAAAAATTGAGGTTTGTATCCAACGCAATCATAGGTTAGAACGTTGTTTTCAATTTAGACTTGTTTATATTTTTTCGTTTGGGCTTGTATTATATTTTCCTTCGGGTTTATATGATCTGTTCATCCTATTTCGACTCTTTCTTTCAAATTCAAGAGTCTATCCTAAATTGAGGTAAATTATATGGCCTTCCAAATACCGTTTCGATTCCTAACATCACTGAAGAGACATTAATTGTCGAAATCCGGATATAGTGTACAAATTTTTGCACCTCATGTTTGCGGTATACCATCTTTTCCGCAAGTTTATTCTTTTCTGTTTGGTATTAAATTAATATAAATAAAGATCCATTTTGTTACATCTTATGATCCGTTTATTTGGCAATCGCCAATGGCAGTCAGCAGGATTTCAGAAAATCCGTTGTTCGACCTTTTAGTCAAATACGTTTTGTTTAGATATACTTTTTCACTTTTTTGGTCTTTTGGAAAACGTTGTTTGTGCTGTATTTAGACCCTATACCAAGAAATTTGTTTTGCATGCACACGTACAAAATTGCGGTTTTATCCAACGCAATCATAGGTTTGAACGTTGTTTTCAATTTAGAATTTAAGCAATGAAAAAGATATCCGGGTTTTAATGTAAGTACCTAAGTAGTGGCTACTGTGCAAGTGATATACCTGGGGACTGATTGTCCACAAACAAAGGTATCGGTCCAGCGACCCGATGGTAGTTATAACATTGACGGTACCAATTGTTCTGCTCCAGATGCGCTTTAGACTTTTAATGCTGATCGTGAAAAAATAAATGCCTTTTATGACAGCAGATATGAGATTGATTGATTGAATGTTGGTTGCTTAAAGTCCAGTGGCAAATATTTCATGCATGTTCAGGACGAGAACAAATTCACAATAAATATGTCCTACAAAAGTGGCCGTCCGGATGAAAGTCGGGAAATTTGGACTGCCAATAGAAAATGAGGATAAGTTGGAAAGGGACCTTTTATCACTTGTAAAAGGTCACCTTTGGACCCCTATAAAAGTGTTTTAATGGTTTTTTACGTGCTGAGAGCGTGGCATACTCTCTACATGAGGCAATGGATTTAACGTCCTCATTCTGACCAGACGTGGCTGCGGCGTGATTATGCATCCCGCAAAACCAAAACGGACGCCCTACTCTGACAAGGAGGGTTTAACTGCAATTTATATTCCTACTCACTACAGTGATGTTTGGAAGCAGAATTTGGAAGGTTAATCAAAAGATAGAATAGAGCATACAAAAGAATAAGAACTCTGGGAATAAAGAGATACTTCTTCATAAAAGGAGGAAAAGCGCTCACAAGCATGTTTAACCCTGCTAAATTCTGTATGCGCTTGTAAGAAGTCAGGAGTCTGTAAAAAGAGGCGAAAGATACCAGAGGGACATTCAAACTCATAAGTCGAAAATAAACTTGCAACGCCATGACTAAAAAGAAAAAAAGACCAATAGACAAACAATAATACACAAAACACGTACATCATAGAAAACTGAAGACTAAGCAACACGAACCATAAAAAAACTGGGGGTGATTTCAGGTACTCCAGAAGGGTAAGCAGATCCTGCTCCACATGTGGCATCCATCGTGTAATTTAGTGGTTGACGTTAGCTTTCTCTATGAGTTTTGCACATTTCTGAAGGCTGTACAATAACCCGTAGTTGCTAACATCTACGTCTCTTGGTCTCTGGTGGATAGTTGTCTCATTGGCAATCGTACCACATCTTCTTATTTTCATTTTGAAAGTTAAACCACTATAAGTTTCTGATTCACTTCTATGCATATATTTGTAAACAATCTAAATTCAGGCTAATAAAGTAATCAAATCTGTGTTGGAAAGATTTGAAAAGTTGTGTGCATAATAATTGCATACCATATTTTAGTCGTCCATTGAAGTATGGTGGTGAAGAAAAAAAAATGCTGTAGCACTATCGGGTTCGTTGTGATTATGACGCAATCATTTTATCAAAATCAATTACCATTATCATTGAAATATTCTGCAGTTATGATTATCCTTCAAGTTATTTGTCCACAAGTTACGATTATCTTTTTAGGAGTTACGATTATCTGCCTTAAATTTTCGAAGGCTATTATTTCGGTAACGAGGCCATATATGATATTTATAACACACACCAACAACTAAACCATACAGATCAATTTGGCGGCTGAGTTATTCTTGAAAACAAACGTATACACGGAGAAATAAGCAGGAAACGATTTCACGTATTTCTACCTCCGCCATATTGGGATCGTGGTAACTGCAGTTACCACGATCAGTTAACACCAGTGATTAAGAAAACTGACAATCCTGGACAAATTAATATTTGAGTCGAACTCACAATCGAAAGTTTTGACTTGCCAGTAAAATAGTAGTTGGACTATTACACCCAATTTACAATAACCTTGACAAATCTCACTACTAGCCTTGTTTGTAGTCTGCTCGACTGTCTTCTCTACTACTTGATTGTCTATTATTGTCCTTTGTATCCCAATGAATTCTTTAGAAAATATTTAGTAACACTTCGAATACCGGGAAATTAGTTGGCTTGGCTGTATAAACTCGACAATGAGTTGATAAGTCATTGTTATAATATAAATAGCCTCTGACTAAATTTTATTTTTTTCTAACTTGTTGGGGCATAGTAGTATTCACCTTATGTCAGATTTATAAATAAGTAATCATATGAAGTTCCTTTTCCCTATTATGCTTTCAATAGATCTCTGTACCATCGCCCTCCCCCTTAAAAAAATTACATTTTTTGTATATCTTTATTCTCAATAATCAATAATTTCAAAAAGAATCACATGTACAAATTTAATTGAATTGATTATAAGGATATGTCTAATAAGGAAATTTAGAAATTATCCTGGTAAACTTATCGATCCTTTAAATAAACTTATTCTAAAAGGTTACCAATTCAACACTGTAATTAGATCATAAAATATTGTTTTATTGGTACTAATACTGATTTCGTTATCAGTGAATTAAAAGCAAACTAAATATTATTGTTATATACATATACATTCATGGATCTACAATCTGTCGATACCTGTATCTTGGCATTGCACAAGGTCATGTTTTTCTCTGACTGTTTATGACGTTTTTACACTAAATCCATTGGATGTTGGATGTGTACGGATTGATAATTTAGTCTTAGATGCATGATTTTTTTATTAGTTGTTAGTGGCTTTGAACTAGCACTCAGTAACTGCAGTACTCTCAGATCTGTACTTAGTGTCTTTTGTTGTTTGGATGTACAAGCTCCCGGCCAAGTCCACTCGTATTTTTATTATTTGTATTTTTATCCATCTGATGAGTTAAGCCTCTTTCAACTGATTTTTATAGTTCGTTCTTATGTTGTACTGTTACACCACTGTCCCAGGTTAGGGGGAGGATTGGGATCCCTTTAACATGTTTAACCCCGCCACATTCTGTATATATGTATGTGCCAGTCCCAAGTCAGGAGCCTGTAATTCGTGGTTGTCGTTTGTTTATGTGTTACATATTTGTTTTCGTTCATTTTTGTACATAAATTAGGCCGTTAGTTTTCTCGTTTGAATTGTTTTACTTTGTCATTTCGGGGCCTTTGATAGCTGACTGTGCGGTATGCGTTTTGCTCATTGTTGAAGGCCGTACGGTGACCTATAGATGTTAATTTCTGTGTCATTTGGTCTCTTGTGGAGAGTTGTCTCATTGGCAATCATACCACATCTTCTTTTTATAAGTACAGCAAGTCTTTTACAAATAACCATATCCACGAAATATAGAAATAGACTTGGACGCTGTAACTTGTTCTTAACCGTCACATACTAGTATAGCCATCTCAGTCAATTCACATGCATAATTCATATGACTATGCAAATAGTCTCATTACTTTTAAACATACTTCACATGTATTCAAGTCTCTGTGATATAGAGTTTGATATGATAAATCTTTATGACGGTGTCCCAAAATAAATATAAAGGTATTTTCGGCGAATCTACTGTGGTGAAAGCCAAAATTGTTCATGACAATAGTGTCCCAGGACGTAAGCAATATTTTCCAAATCAATCTAATTCATATTAAGCATTAGAAAAAAAAATCAACGTGATGAAATCCATTTGAAGGTCCACCTAAAATATTGAAATATTCTATTCCAAATGGCCCATGAAGGAGGTTTTCCGTGTGGGCGGCATTGGAAGCATATTTGTGTACCTCTATAGCCTTTTCTCCTACTGTTGAATGTCCGTAAAGTCTATTTCTAGATGAAAACTCCATATTGATGAAATGAATATGTTAGTCCATTATGAACGTCTGTATACTAGTATCTTTATGCCAATATCATATATAAAATAACGTGAAATTAGCATATATAGTTAATTATCTATCCGTACACGTCCGTCATTTGTCATTGTCGTCTTTTTACATAGTGCACTTAATGTGGTATCTTTCATGAATCAGAATAACCTTTGTCCTTTCGATTATGGTATACTTATATATTTCAATTTGTTGCATTGTTTCTTTGAAAGACATATATGTAGGACTCGGAGGTGCGATGGGGACGCTGAAGTGCGTTGGTCACGCTGAGGTGCTTTAGTCTATGCAGAAATGCGATGGTCCGTACGCTGATGTGCGATGGTCTATTTGACGCATGATTGCTAGTTTAAAATCTACAGTCGTGCAATTATCATGAGAAGTAGACTTTTTAATATAGTATATTAATTTACATTCAGTATTGTCTATGGCTGCCCTTAATTACAGTTGCATACTAAATGCGAGATCGTCCTCTTTGGTTTTCTACATGTGGACATAATTCTGCATTAGCATTTTATCTATACATTGTTTCTCTCATGAGTTCCTCGTTTACCGTAATATTGTAATGAAGAGAGTCTGTCTGCGGATCCGTATGTATTTAGAGAATGTCACGCTTCATCGTACGTAAAACAGAACCTTTTGTAGATATCGAAAAAAATCACTGCAGAAGGTTAACTTTCCACTATCTACCAATCCTCCCCGTTTCCCGTAGTATTAAACGTTTATAAGCTCCTTACCAACTTAAAAACCTTAAAAACTGCTTTAAGATACACATTGACTTCTACATCGACATGAAAAGCATTGCAAATGTAGTTTGTGTAGACCATCGCACTTCAGCGTGATCAAAAACGCACTTCAGCGTCAAACCATCGCACCTCAGCGTGACCATCGCGGTTCGGAGTACCATCGCGGTTCAGGGCCCGTATGCATAAAGCTACATAAGTTAAGATATTCAATCGTCATACTAATTTATCGTAGGACATGTAGAAAAACCCGTCCGTTCGGAACAAATCTTAACTTAAGCAGCTTTATGCATATGGGCCCAGAGTCCTACATATATAAAATAAGGGGAAGTGGTATGATTGCCAATGAGAAAACTGAGGGACTACCAGTTGCTATTTTTAGGGAAGGTGGATTTTTCTGAGGAAATTAATTTTCAACTCTGTACGGTTTAGACGTGCAAACATTACTTTTACTTTTGTACACCTTTATTTACTGCATTGTGTTGGGTAAAATGTGCAATTTCATTCTGTTTGGGTGAGGTTATCTATTTTTAAGTCCTAACTAGGCCTTACTATATAGGTAACCATACGGCCTCTAACATTATTAGCAAACCCGATAGCCTGTAGTCAGTTATTAAAGGCCCCAATATGACAAAATGTGAAACAACGCGAAACAAACATGCCTTCAGAGTTACATGTGATCCATTAGCAAACGAGATTAGGCAACAAAGAGTAATCAAGTAATTGATGAGCTTTATACGCCAAACAAACTAATTTCCCGGTATTCGAAGCGTTACTAAATAGTTTTCTAAAGAATTCATTGGGATACAAAGGACAATAATAGACAATCAAGTAGTAGAAGACAGTCGAGCAGACTATTAACAAGGCTAGTAGTGAGATTTGTCAAGGTTATTGTAAATTAGGTGTAAGACGAATTGGTCACCTATGTCCCTGAACATAACAAAGACTACTGGTTCAACACCTGATACAAATTACCAATAATACCAGGCATCCAATTTGATACAACATAGTCGCAATACAATTATGTAAAGTTGCAAACCTTCTACGTAATTTGGTTTTGATGGAGAGTTTCATCATTTACAATTATACTTCATCTTCTAACTTATATATAGGTTAGAATTATTCATTTCTTAGATTTAATCTATTTGGCAAAAGTAAAATAACAAAAATACCGAACTGCAAGGAAATTCAAAACGGAAAGTCCTTTATAAAATGGCAAAATTAAAAGCTCAAACAAATCTAACGAATGGAAAACAACTGTCATATTTCTGACTTGGTCATGTTGGTACAGGCATTTCCTTCTGTAGAAAATGGTGGATTAAGCCTGGTTTTATCGCTAGCTAAACCTCTTACTTGTAGGACAGTCGCATTGAATTCCATTATATTTACAACAACTTGTGTGAACAAAACAAACAGACATAATAGGTAAAAACGTCAAAAATTGGGATATAGCAGTCAACATTGTAATATAATCTTAATCACTATAAATTATATATATTATTTGGTAATTTTGTTAATTTCAAATTAAGCATTCACAATGCTTTGGACATTATAATGAATCCATATTGCTTAATTATTTCATGGTTGATGTTCAGGGATTGATGTCTCTTTAGGGAACGTGCAACAAACAAACAAGAGGGATCTAATCAAATTTAAGATTAATAAAATTACCAGAGAGAGCTGAAACCCAAGTTTTCTTATAATTCTTAGTTTATACATGAATTACGCTGCGCTTGACAAATTGCAAATAAAAACTTCACTATCATGTTACATAACAGGTTCATTTTGATTTATTATTCATATTATTGTAAGTCATAATTTTGGTATACATTTTTTTTTTGTAGACTTATGGTAATAGAAATAACTCTTTATAGTTGAGAAGTGAAATTCCGTCTATAACTTTCTGTTTTGATGCCCATAGACACTGCTTGTATTTAGCGCGAAAAAGTTTATTCTAACAATAAGTGTCTTATGTACTGAAATGGTGCAGGTTAAAAAGTTAGTACCGTTTTGTAATTAGATCTAACGAATAATGTAACAATAAGGAGATGTGGTATGTTTGCCAATTAGACGGCCATCAACCACAGTTCAAATGAAGTGGGTGTAAGCAATTATAGGCAACCGTATCAACTCGATCATTGTTCAAATCTTTAACTTTACTTTAATTGTCAATTGATATTGGCATGTTTCTCTCACATGCATTTGACTCTTATAATGCCTCATGTTGGTCAATTATTCGTCTCTTTTCAGTGTATGGGTTTGTGCGTTCCCGATGAACGATTACCCAAAAAGGCGCTTTGGACACACAAATCAATGATGTGGTATTTGCAATTACAGTAATTAGTTGGTGTTAAGTACGGACTATTAACAGACTATTAACCAATAGATAGAGAAGGCTCTCAACAATAACTTGATTGCAAAGTGCCAAAAAACTATGAAATAAAATAATTTTTATTTGTCATATTCGTATCCATATATTTGGATTGGTTATCGACTATGTTCTTATATGACGAAACTAAGGATGTCTGTGATTTCTCTTCCTGCAATGGCCATGATGACCATGAGTGGTTGTCTTTGGTTCAGGTGAAGTTGTTGGTTCAGGAGTAGTTGTTGTTGGGTCAGGTGTGGTTGTTGGTGGTTCAGGTGTGGTCGTGGTTTCTGTTGTAAGAATTGGACATCCCGAACCTTTCTGGATGATGTCAAACGCAGAACATGCAATACCAGGTGAGGGGCACATTGATGGTATATCACAGGAAAGAGGCTGCGTGGCGGAGGCTGAAAACATATTTAAATTGTTGATAATTTCTGAAATGTGATTGTATACTTTTTTGCCACAAGTAATTGGTTCGACAATACACGTGTTCAGTAGAAATACTATGTTGTTTTTTTAAATATGTTATAAGTTTTGATTGAACTGAATATTTAATTGTGTTTCCATGAAGTTTTCGTGCATAATAAAAATTGTTAATTTTTATCATTGTTTTTTTGTGATTGTTACCTACACATGCAACAGTTGCATGGGTAGACAGTTACGTAATATAACCATCTCCTTAGTGTTAAAACAATAAAGTTTTTTTCCAAACTGTCAGTCAAACTGGCGAATACACAAGGTGGTGCGTTACTTTAGTTGAAGATTGTATGGTCGTCTGCATTTATGAATTAAAACATTAATGCATATACTTACCAGGGATCCTGGTACTGCAAAGTAAAACAATTAACATAATACAAAGATACCAGAATTATCATTCAGCCAAACACACATATGATAAGTCTGTGTTAGACTAATTAATAACGTTTAATCAATACATAAGTGCATCAAACACCAACACTTGCTTTTTGGGGAAAAATTTGGTTGATTATATAGGGAATCACTGGAGCGGGACCCCTCTTATGGCAGTCAGTGCTCCCCCTCCCCCCTTTATGAAATTTCTGGATCCGCCACTGGTCAGAAAATGCTACATGTATGAAGTAAATCCATATATCAGTGTTTAACTCCAAATGTTGTAAAATGCTTCTGAGAGCAGACGTTGTTTTTTTTTTATCTCCACTTACCCTTTTCGTCGTGTTGCTTATTGCAAGTACGGTGTAAGGTCATTTTAGGGGGCAGAATGAATAATTTTGTCCTGCTTTTTTTTTAGTTGTAATCTCTGTCCTGCCTTTTTATTTTTTACTCTATTCGGTCCTGCCTTTTTTTTAATAATTTATCCTGAATTTTTTTACACAAATTGTCATCCTGCCTTTTTTTTTTACCAAGTTGCTCATCCTGCCTTTTATTTTTACTCAAAACTCCTGTATTGCCTATTTTTTCAAATTTCATCCTAGAAATTTTTAACAATTGTGCCATAATCTGCTACAGTCATACCTGTCTGGAGGTAGTTAACCATAGGGATTTGAATAATGTTTGCATTACCAGTAAATTTACAGAACTTTACTCCAAATCAATGGTTTGTATAATGTTGTATTAAATAAGAAACATAACTGCTACATCTGTAGATTCTGCTTAACTGAAGATACAAATGACCAGTACTTTAGAATTCTAAAACCTTTTGAGGTACATGTTTTAATTAAAGAATGTTAAATGTAGCTATAAATCCCGTCCCTTTCCTCGAATGTGACCTACTGATATAGACTTATTACCGGGTTTGTACTTACATGAGCACCACGACGGGTCCTACATGTGGAGCAGGATCTACTTACCCTTCCGAAGCACCTGAGGTCATCACCAGTTTTTGGTGGAATTCGTCTTGCTCAGTCTTTAGTTTTTCTATTTTGTGTTTTGTGCACTGTTGTTTGTCTGTTTGTCTTTTTTCTTTTTAGCCATGGCATTGTCAGTTTATTTTCGACTAATGAATTTGAATGTCCCTTTGGTATCTTTCACACCTATCTTTTAAGATGTTTTGTACAAATCTACCCCATGAAATTAGATCCAATCATTCCCCCCACTAAAAAGTGAGAAGTTATAAATAAACAAGAATATGTCCATAGTACACGGATGCCCCACTCACTTTCATTTTCTATGTTCAGTGGACCGTTAAATTGGGGTCAAAACTCTAATTTGGCATTAAAATTAAAAAGATAATATCATAGGGAACATGTGTACTAAGTTTCAAGTTGATTGGACTTCAACTTCATAAAAAAACTACCTTGACCAAAACTTTAACCTGAAGCGGGACAGACGGATAGACGAACAGACGGACGGACGGACGAATGAACAAACGGACGGACGAATGAACGAACGGACGGACGAATGAACGAACGGACGCACAGACCGAAAACATAATGCTCCTAGGTGGGGCATAAAATGAAGAGCGTGGAGCTTCATCAGGAAGTTAAAAGAAATGATATACGATGATGTTTTATTAAACAAACATTGATATCTATTATGTGTGTTCAGACGTAACAGGTGTCACTACGATTGATGTATCACAATTCTGATCTTCAGCGGTTCAGTTTCAAAACAAAAGAAACTTCAATATACAAAGGGTGCATGCTATGTTACTTATTAGAACAAACAGTTTTAAATAGAAAATGTGTAAATGTTGTTCTTTACCTTTAGCTACCACAGTTCCAACTGGCTTTTACAAATTTCACATATATCTGTAAACTCTCCTGTTTGGTTGGCAAACGTTGTGGGCACTAAACGATAATGAACGTTTTGTTATGAAGTGCTTTATAATAGAAAAACAAAGGATATGGGGTATCCATCCATGACACAAAATCAGTAAATGCACAACAAAAAACATACAAAAAGCATTTATACCACCTACGTAGTCTAAATTGCTCTCAAAACAAATATCATAGCTAGTTCGGGGTAGATATCATATAATGTTTTAACAATTTATGACTAGTTAATTAACAAAACTTCAGCTTATCTCATGCCAAGACCGGAGTATTTACTTCTTGGCTGTTGATTACCCTGGGCAGAACGCCTACTTACAGAAGCTGCAAGTCAGTGATAAATTTAAACAAAAATTACATCTTATATAAGGCACCATTCGCTCTTGAAAAGTGTAATCTGGCAGTTAGAAGAAATTATTTAATCCCATTGCTCTTCATTTGAAGGGTTCATTTACTGAATTCTCAATTAATAGAATAGAAAAACAAAGGATATGGAGTATCTGTCCATGTAACAAAATCACTACATGCACTGAAAAAAACTCACAAAAAGCAAAGGAACAGCGCTTTTATTTCTGTACTTCATCTCAAAGTTACAGTGAGGCCTTCAACACGCGTACGCAGCAAAACAAACTCTCACCTCACTGCAATTTTTAGACTGCCCCTTTCACCGATTTGACCAGAATTCTTTGCAAAATTACACCACCCAATCAGGCACGGTCAAAAAGAACATACTGGAAATAAGTAAATACTTAAAACAAAATAGTTCCTACGAATAGGTGTAAATATCAAACTATGTAGAATGTATTTTAAGTTAGGTATCAAATGAAAGGTACTGGTGGTCCTTGTAGAACACATTTTGAATAATACAAAAATGTTTGAATTAATTTTAAAATGATGTCATATATTGCCTGTTTCTCAGATATGAAGTGCATACTAAGTCTGGGATATCCAAAGTTACGATAACCAGTACAGTCTGATGTGTAAATAACGGTATACTGATCACACCCCCATAAATGTTTGAAAGTGAAAATTGTAACGTGAAAAAGAATGGGAGCCAGGAATGGGTGGTGTGCGTCTTATTAAAATTTTAGTACACAAACTGGCCTAAAATTGAGAGAATGATGTTGCACACATACAAGAAGTTATCTCAAGATTAAACACACTATAACTTTGAAAAAATACAGAAGAGCATACACCTCAAGCACGAGTCAATAATATACAATTACTGTCTTTTGATGAAGTAAATATGTGGTTTTATTGACTTTTGAAAAACTGATATTCACTGAGGCCAACGGCCGAAGTGAATATCAGTTTTCGAAAGTCAATTAAACCACATATTCTGAAACAAAGACAGTAATGTTTTATTCCATATTCCGAGAGAAATGTATGTAATGGCAATCATTTACAAAACCTATTCTACATCAAACGTTTTACCAAAATTATGCACGTAAAAGCACGCGACGTTTTGCGCGGTGAAAATACTTTTTCCGCAGGTGAATATGCTTATTTATTCAAAATCCCATTCATATTGTAAAACCTACTAAAGTTCTATCAATATGGAATAACATTTATTCTTTTGAGTTAATGTATTATTTTGGTAAATATCATATTTCATGTTGAACACACCACGTGCATGTACCTAAACCACTTTATGGACGTGACAGTTGAATTTTCTTATGAGTTTTCTTTTATTATCTGAGAATTTGATGTTGATCTTTGATCCGTTAAATGTATCAATTCAAGAAGTGACTGATTTAAGGTAAAGACCCTGTCGTTTGTTGAAGAGTAGATGTTGAACTCGAGATGTTATTTTGTATAATTGGGTTTGCCTC
>JAASAO010002454.1:0-14235 GCA_017311375.1 Mytilus coruscus | reverse complement strand
CCTGGGGCCAACCTGTTTTACTAACAACAAAAAAGACCATATCATATAAAACCTCATCGTGGTGGTTACTTCTATTTATTTTATATAAAAACCTCATTGTGGTGGTTACTTCAATCTATTTTATTAGATACAACCAATAAAAATCTCCTATCATATAAAACCTCATTCTGGTGGTTACTGCAACCTATTTTACTAGGTACAACTAATAAAAGACCATATCATATAAAACCTCATTGTGGTGGTTACTTCTATCTATTTTACATATAAAACCTCATTGTGGTGGTTACTTCAATCTATTTTACTAGGTACAACCAATAAAAGCTCCTATCATATAAAACCTCATCCTGGTGGTTACTTGTATCTATTTTACATATAAAACCTCATTGTGGTGGTTACTTCAATCTATTTTACTAGGTACAACCAATAAAAATCTCCTATCATAAAAACCTCATCCTGGTGGTTACCGCAACCTATTTTACTAGGTACAACTAATAAAAAGACCATATCATATAAAACCTCATTGTGGTGGTTACTTCTATCTATTTTACATAAAAACCTCATTGTGGTTTACTTCAATCTATTTTACTAGGTACAACCAATAAAAGCTCCTATCATATAAAACCTCATCCTGGTGGTTACTTGTATCTATTTTAATAAAACCTCATTGTGGTGGTTACTTCAATCTATTTTACTAGGTACAACCAATAAAAATCTCCTATCATATAAAACCTCATCCTGGTGGTTACCGCAACCTATTTTACTAGGTACAACTAAAAAAGACCATATCATATAAAACCTCATTGTGGTGGTTACTTCTATTTTTTAATATAAAACCTATTGTGGTGGTTATTCAATCTATTTTACTAGGTACAACCAATAAAAAGCTCCTATCATATAAAACCTCATCCTGGTGGTTACCGCAACCTATTTTACTAGGAACAACTAATAAAAGACCATATCATATAAAACCTTATTGTGGTGGTTACTTCTATTTATTTTACATAAAAACCTCATTGTGGTTTACTTCAACCATTTTATAGGTACAAAATAAAAGCTCCTATCATATAAAACCTCATCCTGGTGGTTACCGCAACCTGTTTTACTAGGTACAACTAATAAAAGACCATATCATATAAAACCTCATCGTGGTTTACTTTATTTATTTTATATATAAACCTCATTGTGGTGGTTATTCAATCTATTTTATTAGATACAACCAATAAAAATCTCCTATCATATAAAACCTCATTCTGGTGGTTACCGCAACCTATTTTACTAGGTACAACTAATAAAAAGACCATATCATATAAAACCTCATTGTGGTGGTTACTTCTATCTATTTTACATATAAAACCTCATTGTGGTGGTTACTTCAATCTATTTTACTAGGTACAACCAATAAAAGCTCCTATCATATAAAACCTCATCCTGGTGGTTACTTGTATCTATTTTAATATAAAACCTCATTGTGGTGGTTACTTCAATCTATTTTACTAGGTACAACCAATAAAATCTCCTATCATATAAAACCTCATCCTGGTGGTTACCAACCTATTTTACTAGGTACAACTAATAAAAAGACCATATCATATAAAACCTCACAATAATCACACACCTCAGACCCCCCAAAAAAAAAAATTTTTTGACCCCTAAAATACCTTCATTTGAAGAAAAACCACTTTATTTTACCAAAAATAAAAACACCCAAAAAACAGCAAAAAATTTATTAAAAATTTTTTTAACTTTTTAAAAACCTTAAAACACCCAAAAAAAAAAAAAAAAAATTTCAAAACAAAATAAAAAAAAGGTCGGAGAACACACCGTGAAAAATTCTGATTTTGGAGAAAAAAATCAATTTTACTTTAAAAATGAAACAACCTACAGCCCCTGATTTATCAATGGATATACCATTATATCCAGAATTACCTACAGAAGATGGACAAAATTATAGACTACAAAAATAACAGAAATAGAAAAACATTAATAAATGGAGAGATAAACGTAAATCACTATACAAGAAATATAAACGCGGAGTCAATGTTACTGATGGTGTCGATACAAGTTTAATTTCGACTTCCGTTGTTTTAGCTGGTATAGGAATAGCTTTTCCTATCTTGCTTCCAATACAGATTACAGCTATTGTATTGGAAGTTTAGGAGGTTTAATTAAATTTGCTAGACGCAAGTTAACAACAAAATCAAAAAACATTATGAAATTAAAACAATGGCAGAATGTAAATTAAACAGTATAAAAGATTTGATATCAAAATTTTAACTGATGGACAGATAAGGAGAATGAATTTAAATCAGTTTTGGATGAATTGGAAAATAACAAAATGAAAGAAAATATACGTACAAAACAAACACAAACAGTATTGAATGACGGAAAGAAAGAAATTGATAGAAGACACAGAAGCTAGAGTAAAAGTGAATTAAAAAAAAATGGAAAATATCTAATTTTTTAACAAAATTACAATAGTTAATGACCCTCCCAATGTATGAACTAAAAATTTTGAAAAAATGGCTGAAGGAGGTGTTGAGTTTGGAAACTTTATTTGATCGTGGTTATGATGAAGAAAAAGAAAACTTTTCGAAATGATGAAGAATTTCAAAGTTCTATAGACAAGGAAACTGAGGTATTAAAGATTTATCAGAAAATGACACAAAATTCGCGAAAAGAAATTACCGAAAAATGATAAAAGATTTTATAACGAAAATAATGAATTATATTCAAACAAAATTACAAAGATTTTTTACCAAAGAAGATTTTAATGGAAGAACAATGTTGTATGTAAAAGATGAATATGGTAGGAAATTGCATTAACATATTATCAAAAGGAGTATTAAAATTTTATAAATTTAGCACTATTCAAAGAGAATACGGTGTTGGTGGTACCGAATTTATCAAAGATGTTTTGGGTGTAGACGATTATAAAATATCTGATAGAATAATAGAAGGTAGAGCAGAGTTTCAGAGAATGTTAAATGAAGGTCCAATTCGTGAACTCAATAATATAGAAATTCCATTACAAGAAATATCTACACAACAAGAAGGAGAAGAATTATTAGAAACAGCAAGTAATACCGAAACATCTGTGAAAGAAATAGAAACTTCTTTTATAGAAGCAGGAGTATCTTACAAAGAAATGGAAACTCAAACAGATATTACAAAAGAGAATGGATGGTATAATCAGTGCAATGACATCAGTAAAAGAAGAGATTGCAAATGAATTAGCAAAACTGAATGAAACAAATAAAGACTTAGCAAAAGAAAATACTAAATTAGAACAAGCTAAAGAAGACAATGATGAATTTCAAATAAATAGAATAAGTAGTCGAATAAGAGAGTTGGAATCTGAGAGAAGTGCAAGACTAGAAGTAATTAATATTAATAAAGAAAACTACGTAGTCAAGTAAACAAAATTAAAGAAACAATAAATAAAGTGTTATACGAAGACAAAACATTAGGTGAAAGAATTAAAACATTATTCAGAGAACAAGGAATTACAATAGCTAGTATTTTAACCGCTTTTGGAATGATTATTGGTGTTATTGTTGAGGCATTTACTGGTGGAACTACTTTTTTCCTTCTCCTCCTCCTCCACCATCAAAAGGTGGTGTACAAGACTGGATAAAAAACAATTAAAAATCTTGAAAACTATTATCTTTTCTTGCAGGAAAATTAGCAGCTGCATTACCAGGTATTATAGGTTCTATTGTATCTTGGTTATTGTCTGCAACAAAAGACGTAGTAAATTGGTTTGCAAACAACTTATGGGCTTTGCTTGTTTTGGTTGTTGGTTTATTGTATGTGCTGCTAGGAATATTTAAAAATAAATTAATAAATTTTATAAATAATAAGTGCTGTAATACCTAATACAATACTTCCAAATATTATTGCTTTTTATTATCTTCGTGTTCGTCATATTCATTTTTTGTGTTGGTTCTATTTGAACTGGTTCTGATTTTTGGTTCAGATTTTTTGGTTCTGATTGAGATTGTTGAATCGGTTTTGGTTTATTTGGTTGGAAATCGACAGGATCGAGACCGGTAAAATCAAAATTTTTATTATTTAAATCATCATTTAAACCGAGTGTTTGATTTTCTGTTGCAATTACAATTTTGTTGTTATAACCAACAATGGTGTCAATTTGTAATACCATATCACTGGGAGACATATATAAACCAAGTCCATAAGCATAATCAACTTTACTTTTGCGTATTTTAAAACATTTTGATAATTTTTTATCTGAGTGGGTAAATCGATAGGACTATTAATAACATCTTGTACATTTGCTAAGAATTGTTTTTGTGCATCAAATCCTGTTCCTACTTTTAATATTTCTACCCTTGTTTGAGATTGTGCCCCTAATAATGCCCATACAAACATTCTAATAATTTCATTGATACGTTCAATACCTGCTTTTGTAAAACCCTCTGATTTATCTAATATAAATGTTGTCCAAGCCATACTTATATCTTTTGTATGACGAATTGTATCATGAATATTAAAGAAGGGACCATCCCCTGAATGATGATATCTGTATTCACCACTTGGTTTATAATATTCAGAAAAAGTTCCTAATCCTTTAGATGATGATTCTACTTTTTGTCTCCAATCTGTATTTGGAGAAACATCAAATTCATTGCATAATTTTTGATATGCAGCTTTGTCATATGGGTTTTTGTAATAACAGAAAGAAGAATCTGTTGGTAAAGGTGATTTAAGTTCTTTTAAAATTCTGGCAATGCAATAATATAAGTGAAATGTATAAAGTGATTTAGTAAGATTTGAAGTGTTTTGTATATGGTTATTGTAGGAAACACCACATCCTGTACTTGCACACCAGACTGCAAAGTTTAACTGACATTGCCACCAATCAAACGAAGAATGAATCCATGTATTCCATGGTTCGTTGGTGTGTAATGATGGGTTTTGATATTTTGAAATAAATCGGGAAAGCTGTTTTAAAGTTTTTTTGATTTACAAATATTATTTGATCGACAAGATTTATATCTTTTTTAGAATACTTAACACTTGGATTATATGATACATTTGGATTATATTTAAATTCTTTTGTTATCATTTTTTTATATTAAAAATGTACCACACTATTTCAAATATTGATAAGACAATTAACTTACAACAATACATTGATAACAGAGATGGAAATAAACGTATTGGTTTAAAATCTATAAGATATAGTGTAGGTTGGTATAATGTTTATGATGGAGTTATAAGACAAACAGAGAAAGACTTCATAGGATTAAAGATGGTTATTATAGTTTCCAACAAATAGCGGATGAATTTAAAAAAAGATATTGTATTATCCGTAAATGAAACAAATGGTATTGCGTCATTAAACACTCCTATTGAGTTAAGGATAAATGAAGATTTGAAAATATGTTAGGATTTAATAATGAACGTAAATTGAACCTAATGAATTACATTATGGAAAAAATTGTAGATTTTGCTATCCATAAATCATTGTATATCCATTTGGAACAAGTTAGCACTTCTTATAATTATCTTGATGGTATGCCGAGTACTTTGTTGGCTGTTGTTCCAGTTGAAAATAAAGAGTTTGGGGATATTATAACAATAAGATTTGAGAATCCGGAATATAAGTATTTGTAAATGGTGATATAACAGAATTGAAATTAGAAATAAGAGACGAAAATAATAAAAGATAATTAATAATTTACCAATTAATTGTGTTTTAGAAATTGTATAATTTATTTAATAAAATGAGCATACTTGGTGTCAAGAAAAACACGTAGATACATCGGAAATAAAAAGGAAATATTAAATATGGGGAGTGAGCTTCGAACAATGGATACTAAGGATAAAGATTTACGCCGGAGTGTCGCTGCCCTAACCATCAGAGTTTTAAATGTTGAAAATATAGTTACTAATATTAAAATAAACCAGACAGAAAAATAATAAGTATAAATGCTGGAATTGATGGTTCAATACATACAAATCAAATGTTTAATTTTGGTGATGGTGGTTATTATGTAATGAACTTTCCAGGACAAATATTGGGTATGGGTTTAGTAAGTCTGAAAACAAACACAGATGATATAGCCGTTATGATGACTGTTAATAATAATGAGCCATATGGTTACGGAATAAGTTTGGGGTAGTGTCACACACAGTTATTATAACTTTAATACACCTTTTGAAGTTAAGGCTGGAGAAATAATAGGTTTTGTTAGTAAGAGTGATAATTCTGCATGTATCAATACTCTAGTATCAGCGGTAATTGAATTATTTTTATAACAAATTTAATCCTTAAAATGTCGGCATACGGAAACAAATTAAATCCTTACAGAAAAATAAGAGAACCTCGTGGTGTGAAAGGTATTCGTAAAAGTGTAGTAATAACTAATAATCCTTCAACTATTGATCAAAATCAACAGCTATTAGTGAGATTCCCCAATCTAAGCAATAATGATGTTATTGTTCCAGGAACAACAAGATTAGCATTTGAGATAGATCTTACATCATCTACAGACGACAATGCAAACCATATATCCAAACATAGGAAGAGCAATAGTTAAAAAAACAACAATTCGTATAAGTGGAAATGAAATTATGTCAATTGATGATAGTGATATTTATCATTGTTATACCGATTTGTGGAAATCTTCATCTGAACGAACAAATATGGCATACCAAGGTATTGGTGAAGCAAACATGTTAAAACACAGAGTTGGTGTAGGTGATAAAGCAAATGATACGGGTGATGAAGCAATTGCATTAGCATATAAAAACAGATTTTGTATCCCACTTGATTTTGAACTATTAGAAACTCATATGCCTTTTTATCAATCAGGTCTTGGTGATAGACTTGAATATGAACTTACATTTAATAATTATAGCAACGTTATTAAATCTACAGATACAGATGCAAGTTACACAATTAAAAACATTTGTTTAGAATTTGATATGGTTTCCGATGCAGAATTAGCAAGACAGATAAGACAACAAGTTGATGGTAAGATGGTTATTTTGTACGATAGAATACTAAGACATAGAAAAATAACCAAAACAAATCTGATACATTGTGGAATATCAATTTAAATGTTCCAGCTAGAAGTATGAAAGGAATTCTAATGTTGTTCGAAGATCCTGAAAGAACAAGCACTGAAACTTATTATAATCCTAATATAACAAAAGTAGAAATGACAATAGAAGGTGTCCCAAATCAGCTATACAGTCAAGGAATGAAAGCATATCAACAGTGGGATGAAATAAATAAATTCTTTGCTTTAAATTCAAAAAGAAATAAAGAAACAAATATACTTGCAAAAGATTTAAATTTGTCTTATACAACATTAGAAAAATATCTCACAACTAATTATGCATTATGGTTAGATTTACGTTCAACAGATGATAACTCATTACACGGTTCAGGTAGAAGAATTGAAAATGCCTCTGAAGGTATAACAATCCAAATAACTAAAACAGCAGGAGCAAATAAATCAATAAATGTCTATCTGTTTGTCATACAAGATGCACAAATTAATTTTGAAGATGGCAGATTTAAAAATGTTGATTACTAGTAAGCGAGCAAAGCTATAGAGTTTTTAGTTTATTTTATTTAAAATGGAGTTGCCAAAATATCCACATTGTGCTATTATATGTGGTCAAACTGGATGTGGAAAACAGAGTTTGTTCTTGATTTATTAGAAAAGGAATATTGTCATGTGTTTAAACATATAGTCATACTTTGTCCAACCATTCAATGGAACAAAGCATACAAAAATCGTGAATGGATTGGTGATGTTAGAAACCAAAACAAAAATCTAATAATTGTTAATCCTATTGTCAAAGAAGAAGAGAAACTACAAGAACTACTAAGAATGTTTTTAAAAATATGCTACTTGTCCAACATTATATATCATTGATGATTGCAGGCAACAAAAGAACTAACAAAGAAAAAGATATGCTGTCTGAGCTTGCATTTTCAGGAAGACACGCGGAACAATCAGTGTGGGTCATTTCACAGAGATACAACTCTGTTTTAAAAGACTTAAGAGAACAAACAAAATGGTTGTGCATGTTTTACACAAAAGATAGAGATAGTTTTGATAATTGTCTAAGAGAAAATGATGTTATTCCTACATTAGAAGAAAGACAAAGAATAAAGGAAGAACTTAAAAAAGAAACATCGTAAATTAATATTAAAGACAGATCAACCTACCGATTTTTGGTTACTTGATTAGCAATTCTTAAGCAATTCTTAAGCTATTCTCAAGTAATGCTTTAGCAATTCTTTAGTAATGCTTTAGTAATTTAGCAAATATAAGCAATAAAAAAGCAATGCTATTAGAAATATTAACAATTATAACAAATACTGCAGTATTATCATTAGTGGGTTATTTTGTATTTAGTTTTGTAAAATTAAAAATAAATTATTTTCGTTTTTGAAACATATAAAATGAATGCCGAAGAATTATTGAGCGAAAATATTGTCGAAAATATAAATATTGATGATGATAAACAAGAAAAAAACGCGAGAGATTATCATCTGTTGTTGCTGGTGGAAACAGTAAACAATATTTGGGTAAAGAATTACAACTGTCAGATATTGACAAAATGACAACAGAACAAATAGACAAACTATACTGTAAATATGAAGCAAGATTAGGAGCTAGTATGACTAAGACATTAGGAAACTCTTTATAAATTTATATGTTATGGGTGTATCGAAGTATTTTAAAGTTGTCGATCCACCAAAACTAATACAAGACTTGGAGGAAGATCCTTTTAAATAATGCTTTAACCAATACATGTTGTGAACTGTATTACAGATATGGAATGTTTTGCCTTTACTACAATTTTAACAACAGAAAACATATTGAACCACTTGCTTCTATTGATTTTAAAATAAAGATGAAAATAATGACATAAAAAATGATGAATGAAAATTCTAAACAAGAAGAAACTGGCGAGCGAAGCGAACGAGCGGAGCGAGATACACCCGGTCCCTTCAAAAGAAATATTCAAAAACCCAAACCAAAAGACCCAAAAGAGAGAGCTGGTAAAAAGGTGCAGAAGAAAAAATGAAAGCTGAATTAAGAAAAAGAAGAAGAAAAATTAAAAAGAAAACGCAAAATTTAAAATGGCTAGTGAAAAAGTGACTTACCACAAATAACAAAAGATTCTGATACAGAAACAGATTGTGAATCAAACCCTTCGGTTGAGAGAAACCCGGTTCCAAAGTTGATTACAAATTTGCACTTTTTTCTATAGGTATTGTTGGATTGGGATTGTTTTTATAACCAAAGTAAGAAACCAGAAAAATGATTAAAGAAATCGTGGTGGGTAAGGAAAAAAAACCAGAAAACCAGAAAACAAAAGAAAGAAATTGATCCTTTTGAATTTAATTAAGAGCAAAGTGAGAATTTAAAATTTAGTATATAAAAATGTCAACACAAAAGACGGAAAACAAATAGCAAATATGTTATATCATGCTGGAGTGGAAACATTGTTAACAGTTGGATATGCAGAAATAGGTAAAAAGGTATTAAGGAGGCCAGCACCAAAAGTGGATTTTAACATGAATGATGTTGTAATGTTATCCATTGATATATTACTTGCAATGGCAACAAAAGATATGTTGATTAAGCAAGGTATTATACCTGCTGATATCATGAAGTAATAAAAGGGAACCGCTTCTTTTTTTTTATTTTATTTTGTTTTTATAAAATGGCAAGTGCTTTAGCAATGATGCTTGGGGGCAATAACAAATGCTTTTGCATTTTCGGGGAGTAATTATTTATTTTCACATATGGGTAGTAATGCAAATGAAGAGAAAATAAGACATGATAAAGCTATAGAAAAATTAGAAAAGCACAACAAGAATGGAATAAAAGAAGAACACAAAGATTAGATTTCATCAATGAACAATTACAAAAGGAACATCATGCCGAACATACTTTTGAAGATGTTGACCAAGCAATGAAACAATACTATTACATTACAAGTAAACAATTAACTCCATTATCACCCAAACCTAAACTAAGTGATTTTTATACACCATCAGAAGACCAGAAAATAGAGAAATTGCATTTGTTGTTGGTGGAATGGTTTTAACAGGTTTTGTTGTTTGAAGTTAAAATAAGCGAGCGAAGGATGATTACCTTGAAGAAAATGATACATTTAAATCTAAAAATATTATTCCTTTGATTAAAGTTTTTAAAGAGGGTTATAAAGAAATAACAAAATAAATTAAATTTCAGGACATGGTTTTTCAAAAACATATTCATAAATTTTGTCAGGTCTAATGAAAGCATCCCAACCAGGAGGAAACTTAGATAACTTTTACCTTTAAACTTTTCCATTACTTCCATTTGTTTTGATGTCAAAGGACATTCTCCATCATCTCTTAAACAACATATCTGATAATTTGATAATTTTATTTTTCCTAATATAACTCTAGCATAAGGATCATCTTTCTCGGTATAAGCTTCAATCATTTTTAAAATAAAAATTTAAATTATATATTTTTTAATATCCATAAGGAAAACTTCTAATTAGATTTTCATTTTCATAACATACCATTCTTTTATCAAACATATAATCATAAGCTTTAACTTGTTTAACTGTTTTAAGTTGATGATCTTTTCCTATTTTTATGTTGTCATATTTACAGTTTCATATTTTTCATTTTCATCAGTAACTATTTTTATTTTTTATCTAATGTAATCTTTTCTTCAACTTCAGCATTTAATCTAAAACCTTTACAACAGCTAACTAGTTTTTCTGTATCTAGTTTCATTGAATAATCTTTGGACCAGCAGATATAAATTGTTTTATGTGATTAGCATTGTGTTTTGAAACAATTTCGTCTGTTAAATCACCTAATTTACTTCCCATCATATTTTCTACTTTTTACATGCTTCAGAACCATCATCATTGTAAATACAAGAATCTGTATCCATGTATAAAACTCTTCTTGTAGAATATCTAATAATTCGTATAATTTTAATCTAGCATGTGCTGTTGTAAATAAAGCTATATAAACATTTACACTTGGATTAGGTTTAGAATATTCTTCTTTTCTTTATATTCAGTTAATACAATATTTTCATCTAATATCATGGTACTTATATCTTTATATTTTCATTAAATACTATTTTAGTTATATGTTCTAAAGTAAAACAATATTCTTTTTGTGTAAAATTATCTCTCATACCAAATGTCCCCATAAATTATTTAAACATATTTTAGCTATAAATCTTAATCCCGAATTGTGTTTAACTTTGTCAATATCTAGATTATAAGCAGCATTATCTATGATATATTGTATTTTGGTTTTACATTCTTTATCGTTCTCACAATCAGGTTTACAATATTTAGGATCACATTTACATCCTGAAGCTTCTTGTTTATATTTCATAAACGTATCTACATAAAGTTTAAATATATCTGTAGATGTTTTTCAAAATGTTCTAGTTCATATTTTTTGTAATTTATAACCTTTTTCTATTGCTTTATCTATTTCTATTGTAGACCAAGTTCCTACTATAACTCTTTCCTCATTAGAATGTATACATTTTTCATTTTTAATATTTTTACATTCTTTACATCTTTTTATTTCATGTATTTTATCATGTTTATTTAAAGTAGGATCATCTATGTTTTACATTTAAAAGATATTTTATTCATACATGTTCTACATAATCCAAAAAGTAATTTATGTGTATTATCACTAGTTAATTGTTTATAAGGTAAAACAGGGTGATACAACCTTTAGGTGGTAATATTTTACATTTCATTATTCCGAAATAATTATTTTTATATAATCATCTACAGAAATATCTGTATATGTAATAGGATGTCCTATAGGATATTTACAATATTTATTTACTGATGGATACAGAGAACAAAAATCTACATATCTACCTTTTAAATCAGAAAGATTATTGTATAATTGAATAGTTTCTGTTCTTCCTCCATAAAATGCATCTCTTTATCAATAGGTTTTAAATGTGGATCAACTTCAGGATATTTTTGTTGATCAAACTCACATTCCCATATTGTATGAATTTTTACATTTGGTTTTAGATAATCTTCAATAGTTTTAAGTCTTTCTTTAGTTTGGTCATATAACTCTTTCATAGTTTTTTATTTCTATCTTTTTACATATTTCTTCAGGACTATAACATTTTGTACATCCATGCCAATAACATCCAAAAATTCATAAACATTACGCATTTTATTTTCTCTATCATAATAATAACCATCGACTTTATAACATTTATTATTAATGAATAATTTCTTTTCACCTGCTCTTTTAGCATGTTGAATCATTATACCATATTCTAAAGAAATATACTCTAACCATTGTATTGATTTTTGTGAATGTACTTTTAATTGTCATCTTTTGTGAATTCCAATTGTTTCATTTGTTAACATTAATGTTTTAAATATTTTTGTACAACATTGAGCAATTGTAATATATTGAAATGGATCAATACAATTATTGGTTATATTTAAAAATAATTTTTATACAATGTACAACCTTTGACAAATTAAAACATCCAAAAACAATAATAAAATATTTCTTTATAGAATTTAAATTTTTATCTTTTTTGTTTCATACCATTTGTCAAATTCTTTTTTTTTTGGTAGTCATAGTATCAAACCATAATATTTTTATCAGGATATTTACCTTTGTATTTTTGGTTTTCTGTTGTATTAAAATAATGTGGAAAGTATCCTTTGTTACCTTCAAAACCAAATGTTTTTGGGAAAGCAGCTAATCCACACAATGTAAAATTTATTGAATCTATAAATTTAAATTTATTCCTTTAATAAACATAGCTGTTAATTTTAGTCCAGAAGAAATTATGTTATGTTCAATTTTATTTTTACAATGTATCCTAAAATCGGTTGCATATCATAACCTTTTCCATAATGTGAAATAAAAGTGTAGTCTTTAAATTTGTCTCTTATGAAATATTTACAAAAGTTGTCTATTACAGAATTTGTTTCATATTTAATTTTTTCTACATCACTAAAACAATCATCTATGTCTAATTCTAACAAGTTTAAATCATCAATATTGAAATCACATTTAAATACTTTTACATAGTTATTTTAAAACAGTAAATATTTTCTAAATCGTAAGCTATACAAAAATTCATTATATGTATTCCTGTTTTTGATTTGCTTCAAAATCAAAATATATATATTTATTATTTTTACTTGTTTTGGTACTGATGGTTTCATATAACATAAGTGTTCTTCATTACTTTCCGTGTATTTTTCGTAACATATTAAACATATTTTTTCACCACATTTATGGTTTTTACCTGTATATGTTTTATTACATTTTCACAAACAAGTTGTTTTCTAATAGTTGTTACTGTATTATCTTTACATGTATGTTGTTCAGTATAACCAATTAAACATAATTTACAAAATCTACGTTTTGCTAAAATCCTGTTATGTTTGTTATTGTATCAAAATGTTCATCATGATAATATAAATATATTTGTTCGTTGTATTCTTCATTACCATTATATAAAATATGTTCTGTACTATTTGATGTAAAAATAATTATTCTCATATCAAGATAATTTTCAAAAATTTTTAAATCTTCCAAATCATTTCCTTCTTTTTATTTCTACTTCTGATTGTTCGTGTAAATTTTCAGCAACTCTTTTTGTAATGGTTCACCCTCTTTAATGTGTTTTAATTGTGAGTTTGTAAAATTTTCTAACAACTTGTTTGAAGCTAAAGAAGTTACAATTGTTTTGCTAAACATATTGTATCATTATTTTTATTTGTATGATACTACTTTATTTATTGCATCTAATATTTTTAAAGCTTTACCTTTTCCTCTTTATTGGGTATAATAGTAACTTCAAAAATAACTTCTTCTAAATTTAATTCTTCAGCACTATTTAATAATCTTTCCATTTGATCCATGAATAACTTTTTAACTGTATTATATGTTCTTATAGGCCAGCTTTTATGTTTAGCAATTATGATTTCATGAATAGGTACTATTTTAATTCTTCCATTAGGGTAATCTTTTATAGAATAATCTATCATGTGATCAAAAGCATTTGTAAATGTTTCTGGTTTTTCATCCTTTAGACTAATTTTATAATTAAATACATAAATACTTGCTTTATGTTTATATTTTTTTCAAAACAAGTTTATATGAATTTTCCTTGGATAAAATTTTATCCTTTTTGCTCCATTTTTAAGAAA
>JAASAO010003865.1:0-16678 GCA_017311375.1 Mytilus coruscus | reverse complement strand
CATGTTTGTAGTTTCGTGAAGATCATATGACTACTAATATATTTGTTTGGTTTCTTTGATAAGTGTTTTTGCTTTTTTGTTTTGTTTTTTTGTTTTGTTTTTTTTTTTTTTTTTTTTTTTTTTTTGTAGTAAAGGTTAGATTTAAATGTATACAATATTTGCATCGATTCGATTTCTTCAGTACGGCAACATATATATTATTCCAAACTACTGTCTAATCGAATGAACATTTTATTGTGAGGTATATAGTTAAAACTGCTAAAAGGATTTAAATAAAATAGACATACAAATCACTTCCATCTTTTCTTGAATTGGTATTTATGAAGTTAAAAGTATCAGAAAGATGTATCCTAGATTTATGATAAAGTTTGTTTAAGGCAATTGTCATTGAAATATCGCCTATTGTCAGTCTTGTATAATATCAAGAAATTGAACAAGGTTCCAACATCGTCTAGCATATTTTACTTTAGATGAACTATACTATTCTATTTCTGTCTCGTTTTACCATATATATATATATATATATATATATAACCCACTTCCCTCCATTTCTAAGTATTTATACATCCCTGATAATGCGATGACATCATGTCTAATTTTATTGCTGTTTTGCTGTTTTTCAAAACCGTTTACTTGTAGTCTTCTTCTCCATATATGACATGTTTAAAAAATCTGTGCCCATAAGATGTCTATTGACTTTGTATTTTTTAGTGTCCTTGCCTGTAATAAACACCCATCGCGATCGGAAATCAAAATTGTATCATTGTAAATTAGTTGAAAAGTAAAATCTTTGATTATATCATGAAAGTACGTTTTTCTTGTATATCTGCTTTCTTTATTGCTATGGTATGTAATTTTCAAGGACATGTTATACTTTAATTATCTTTAGGTGCTTATGGATCATGGTACACTTATGAAAGGGAAATTGAACAAGCAGAAAAGATTATCCTGGCATGATATTCACTTGTTCATATGAGGAAATGAAAAAGGTTTCTAAAAGAGGGACGAAAGATACCAGAGGGATAGTCAAACTCATCGAAAACAAACCGACAACGCCATGGCCAAAAATAAAAATACAAACACACAAATAATAGTACAGATGACACAACATAGAAAACTAAAGACTACAACACGAACCCCACCAAAACTTGGGGTGATCTCAGGTGCTCCGGAAGGGTAAGCAGATCCTGCTCCACATGTGGCACCCGTCGTGTTGCTTATGTTATTACAAATCCGGTAAATAGTCTAATTCGGTAAGTCACTTCGTGAAAAGGGAAGGGTATTGTAGTTACCACATAAGGAACATATCCGATATCATCTGTGAAACGGTTATTCCATAACGGTCAACCAACTCGTGATGGCGTCCGTAAAATTTACGAAGGATGATTTCAACTTCACCATTTGGAACTCTTGGTTTAATAGCTTCCTTGTGAGCAGCAATCCTCTATCAAGGAAATCATGATAGGAAACACAAGCCCGGGAATATCGTATCAATTGGGAGATATATATACTCCGTATGCAGGCGCTGCTGGAATGTTGCTACATAGAAATGGAAAGTTCACAATTGGGAAGCTGAAATCATCTCTTTGTCGTAAAGTTTTGTTTTCAACCGACCCTCATTGTCAATTTCTAGATGTAAGTCAAGATATGAGGCCGACCTAACTGTATCTGTAGTATCCTTTATCTCTAGTTCGATGGGATAGATTCGTTCAACATAGTCACCAAATTTTGTATTATTTAGTGAGAGAACATCATCTATATAGCGGAACGTAGAGTTAAAGGATATTGCTAACTCTTATCTTTCTTCCTAAGAAGTTCCTGTATGAAGTCAGCCTCATAATAATAAAGAAACAAGTCGGCAAGAAGAGGGCACAATTGGTTCCCATTGGAATTCCGACAGTCTGTTGAAAACACGTCTTCTAAACGTAACAAATATGTTGTCAATCAAGAAATCAAGCATCTTGATAATGTCAGTTTCAGAGAATTTTTGTTTGAATCAGAGTGATTCTTTACAAAGTAGGATGTAAATGTATTTCTTCTAATTGTTTTGTTTTCTTCTCGAATACAGTAGTTTAACCTTACATGTTTACTTCAACTATAATTCATATAAGTTTTGAACAAAATTTAAGCAGCTCTTACACTAAGTTCAAAGTTTGATCAAGAAGGCAAGATTATTGATCGTGTTTTTTTTTATTAAGGTAGAAAAGTAGTACTCGTGTAAAAGTATATTTACCCCCCTTTTTTTTGCACTCCTACATCATTGTATATACCCATTTATTATATTTAATATACAGTGGTAAGCAAATGATGTGTATGTACTCACAGTTACAAGAAAGGTTTTGATCAACTGTCGATTACTGTACTGTGATTTATTTTTAAACATTTCGGAAAGCATTGAACTCTATCCAGATTAAAAATTAAAATCTAACAGAAATTTCGGAACAAATGCAAAGCTTTTCAAATATCTTTCACCGATTAAAATCAAAAAGAGGCAGGAACTGTTACCAAGGTAAATGTTATTTAATTTTCGAATCCCCTTAACTAAGTACATATGAACATTCTTAGGCAAATCTCTGTTTGAGAATTCTCCAAATTTGCAAAATATTAAATGTGTTTTTAGTTAACTTATTCACAAGCTGGTGTACTATGTCTATATTTAGAAACGTTATATCAAGTTTTTCAGAAATTTAGCCTCTACAAATGAAAATAACACGTTTTACATTTGTTTCGTCCCAATCGCTTTTCTGTGGCTTAGTTCACCACGAATGCTCATAGAATTGAAAGCCAAGGATGTATAACAACATAACTACGTAAAGACCTATATTATCATAATGTTCAATTGTTTTAAACGATATGATGTCAAAAATAGGAAGAGGGGGTATGGTTGCAAATGAGACAATTCTCCACCAGAGACCAAATTACATAGAAGTTAACAACAAGGGCCTCCGTACGGCCTTCAACAATAAGCATAATACATACCACATCGTAAGATATAAAAGTCCTCGAAATGATAAGTATAAAACAATTCAAACGAGAAAACTAACGAATTGGTTAATGTACAGCAACAAACGATAATAATGTGTACATTTCCGTTTAAATATTGTTGTATTTTCGTAAATGTATTAAGTTACGTTTTCAAGTATATTGACAATCATTTTATGTCATTTCTTTCCAAGATAAAGTATTGCATAGAATTTTTTTAAAGACGCGTTTTTTACATAACTTTCCTACTTGAATGAAAATAATACTTTTAAATATATCTTATTCTTAAATAAAGGAGCCCACTAAAGGAATACGGAGGCTATCCGATTTTTAGAAATTGAATGTACAGATAAAACCATAGAAGATATTGCCAAAGCAACATCATTTGAGAACATGAAAGAAAATTAGGTAGATCCAACGACAGTAAATGACGGAAATTACATATATATCGAAAAGGTAAGCTTTATCCTTTATTTTATGTAGAAACAAAAATAAATGTTATTGTTTTATAACAAAAGGGCATTTGATTGCCCATAAGTATTTTATCCCAATATTTTAGAAATCCTTTTTCTCCGTTTGATGAGGGAAATGCATTACTAAAAAAGTTTAGAAAATAAGATATAATTTCGATACTGACATTTCTGTCAGCTAGCAAACAGTTTGTTTTCAATAGACGAAAAAGTCGACAAGAGTAGAAGCACAATGGATCCCCATATGAATGCCGATAGTCTATTGAAAATACGTCCTCCAAACGTAAGACTTTTTTTTTTCATTACAAAATTAAAAGCATTTAAGGTCGGCCAAGAATGTATAATCACTTAAAAATATGAGCATCTAATCAAAGGATAGCTAAAAGGGGTCCTGGATTTATCAACGACATAAAACGAGTAACATTTCGAATTAACATTACTGTCTCATTAAAAAAAAAAAAAAATAACCAAAAATCACAAGAACGCATGTAACAGTTAATAGGAATGAAAACGATTCTTATAGGAATTGTTTACTAGTATTTGATAGGTCAAATGAATTACATTCATTATTATTTAGCGGACTGTCACTAATAAGTCTTGATAAGTCTTGCCGTAAAAAATCTTCAATTGGTTTTTTTATAGTACTTTCACGGGAAATAACAAATCTCATCAATGTTTTATAAAATGTATTGTGTTTTAACAAGTTTGGTGCATGAAGTTTTCCTGTGCAGGAAAGACGGTGCGTTTCTAAGTTTCCATAAAGAATTTGAATCATTTGATAAATCTTCAAGGTTTTATGAACTATTTCTGTATATACGCTTTATAGATTATTGATTAGTTGTTTTTAGTCTTGAGGTCGCGGGTCGGTCAAAACAACGACTTAGGTATTTGCATATCTGTATCTGGGCTAGGTGGCAAATATTCATGCAAATTGTTATGCTGTGAACTAGCACGTTAATATCCGAGTCAGTCAGGTTGTCTGTATACAAAACAGGATTAAATTCAAATTACACTTATAAATCTCGTCCTCATAAGTATGTAATATTTGTCAGCAAATCATCCATCCATCACCATCAACATTATCAGAATATACATTTTCCCCGTTTTTTCTCTTATTATTACTTTTCTTTAACTACAAAATGAATTTTATTATTTGCCAGTACAAAATGAAGCAGTTAGCTTCCTACGAACTACTATTGACATATAATGAATCTCTTAACATAATCTGAGGAAGATACATTTGTGTTTAATTTTCTAAAGATAACCTTCATTATTATCTTATTTCAGGAATAATAGGAGATTGGAAAACCATTTTACAGTAGCACAAAATGAACAATTCGATTCCTATTTTGAAGAAAAGTTTCAAGACAGTGCATACAGAATTTTGTTTGAATAAACCTTTTACAAGACATGGATATATCTTCCGCTTGCCAATGCATAGAATGTGACTGTTAAATAAAAATGCATGCAAAAATATGAACAGGTCTTGAATTTTAGAATAATTATACAAATATTTGTATTCAACCTTTCATATCTTATAACAAGATTTATGTACTTCCATTAAGAACATAGAAGATAATTTAACTTCTGTTAGATGTGAAGTATATACTAACGAGGCAGCAACAAAAACGTCATATAGAGGAAAATAGAGAGTTCATCAAATGAAAGAGGACTATTTCTAAATCTTCAAAAAGTTCCATCTGTATATAAAAGACTTTTGGGATAGTTCTGTAAAAAAATGAGAGGATGTGGTATAATTGCCAATGAGACATCTTTCCATCAGAGAGCCAAATGCCATAGAAGTGTTTATGTGTATGCATTTTCTCTTCATAGAGTCTTCCGAAACGCGCGTCTGGCTTACACAATTTTAATCCTGGTATTCATGACGATAGAAATGAAATGATATTGAGTTAATTTACATATTTTACAATAAGTAATTTTGATTTGCACTTTCTATTCATCGGTGAACTGTTACCATTGTATCCTGTTAACGAACTATACCACTGTGTAGCATCACCACCGGATATAGGTACCCCCAAAAGAAGGAAACAATAATAGTCAATAGTACCTATTCTAATCGCTGTACAGTAAACAACTATTTACCGCTATTCACCGTACAATTTATCCGCTTTATTTACATGATTGCTCTGTATAAACAATTATAGTTTATTTCAATATATGGTGTTGTTCAAGCTTAGATATGTTATACCTTTTTTCTACGAAAACGTCAAATGAATAGTTGAAGGATTAATGTGTTTTAACAAGTTTGAACTCGTTACATGTTATAATCAGCCCTAAATAGTAGCTACACTATTAGGAATCACTATCACAAACTTACTTGTCAGCAAAACGTAGAATATAATAAAGATGAGAAGATGTCCTTACCTGACTTTACTTTTGTTTTTGTTTTTGTTTTTGTTTTTTTTGGTTTTTTTTGGCGTCGGGGGTACCTATAGCCTGTGGTGATGCTACACAGTGTATACGTCTGTGTACAAATAAATATATAATGTTAAATGCTGTTCATATTGCCGGACTTTAGATATGTTCAAACCCACAAGGACGGGAATATCTATGTATATATGTATTGATGTAAACTTTAATATGATTTTTACTTATTTAGCGAGACGAGTAGTTTCAAATGCTGTTAGTTTTATCAGCAAGAATAAAACTTCATAGACCAAATCTAGTAGTTTTTGAAACTACTCGTCTCGCTTAAAAAGTCGACAACATATCCGGAGGTTATATTTTATTTTGACAAAAATCTTGTTTGCAATTAAAACCCGTTGCACTGAATCTGAACACCGAGAAAATGATGTATGTAGTAAATTATCTTCTATATATACAGCATACACAAATAACAAAATGTTTAATACGGTATAAGAATGTTTATAATGTAAAGAAAGGGCAAAACAAAAACAAAAATCACCAAAAAAAAAAAAAAAAACACATCTGATCGCAAAAATTGAGATTACATAATTCCGAGTTGAAATCAAGCGATATTCGATTATCAGTCGTTAAAAACTTATAATTATAATAAAACAGTATATGTTATCCATAAGGACGGTTCAAGAAAGTCCCAATTATATTTTCTCAAATTAATTGTCCAAAGTGTGTAAGCTGCATAAAATGTTTAGCATTTGATACTACAATAGAGAAACATAATTGAAAAATCTGATACAGATTTTATTTAGAAGATTCATATAATTCTAATGAACTTTGGTTGAAAACGGAATTATTATTAGTTCCAAGAGCATCTCTGCACTTTTCCATGCTAGTATGGATGTGCATTGGATTAATTGGTTTAATACATTATGGTTGTGAACAGTAAACAAAACAAACAAAACATTTTTCATATATTTTATAATATATATAATATATAACAAAGTGTTATTACGATCAAATAAGAACACTAAATCTGATTTAGGGCCCTATTGGTTGACATATAACAACCGTGGTGGTTCACTATTGTATGTTATTTATGTTTGAATAGATCAAATGGAATGCATGGATTTAATGGACCTATCTGAGCTTTTATTAAATTCCATAGTTTTTGTAGATTTTTAAAGTTTTCAACGGCAAAAATGTGATCAGGTGTAGGTTTACTAACATACGATGCCAATTCCTTGTTGCCACTCGCCGAAAAGCTTCCAATTGTTAATGCAAATACAGTTGCTTTAGCATGTAAAGCTGGCAATACTGTTGACAGAGGTTTCCCACAGTTAGCTGTTCCATCAGTTAGAATTAAAACTTCATGTTTGGTACCTTCACGCATGCCTGAAAAGATCAATGAACAATATTTTATTAACGTTCTTTGTTTCTAGAACAAATGCTTAATAAACACCATTAGAAAAAAAAATCTAAAGTAACATGTTTGATACGTCCATAATCAATGATAACCACTCTTTTAACACACACGCATGCGCATGCACACACACATACACCAGTCAAATAAGAAAAAAAAATGATGATGAACAGATAAATTAAAAGGAAGACATTTTTATAGTAGTGTTCTTAGTTTTGTGTGCATACTGTCTGCTCCTCTTTGTCTAATGGCTACTGAGCTATCTTTCATTCTTTGACTGATGACTGGTACTGCGGTATTGGTATCTTCCCCCTTTTAACTGGTTGAATAATAAATCTTACCTTTCGATGGATTAAACATCTGTATAGCCTTGTAGAAGGCATCTCCTGTACAAGTCATTCCACCTAGATATGGGACTGACTTTATTGCTGCTTTGATCTCTAATATATTTCTATTATCATCAAAGTCAAATTCTTCCTTCACAATACTAGAAAACTGAATAAGTGCTACTCGGTTATAACCAAAACGACTGTTTGAACTAAAAGCATCTGGTAGAGGACAAAACAGACTTAAAAGATCACCTATTTGCTGTTTTACAATTTCAAAGTACCTGGATCCAAGACTACCAGACGAATCGAGGATTATTAGCAAGTCTCTGAATACACCAATCGAATCTGCCCTTTTTACAATCCCATGAGGAGACGAAAAATTTGGTTTCAATTTTTTTGGCAGAAATTTTTTGATGGTTTGATTAACTGTTCCTTGAATCCTATATTCTTTCGCTGTAATTGATATTTATTATTATTATTCGACAATAATTGTAATTATAAAAAAGATAAACAATACCATCGTCCCCAAACATCAATGCATGTCGTATTTTACGGATAAATATATTTCATATAAACTATAAATTTTCCCCGACCTTCCTCTCTGATGGCCACTATTGTAAGACCTACCAATTGTATTCATTGTTAACTTGTTCTCGTCCTGAACATACATGCAATATTTGCCACTGGACGTTAAGCAACCAACAATCAATCAATAAATCAAAAATTTATATTGTATAGTGTATCTTTCTATGTTGAGATGTTACACCAGTATTTCAGGTTAGGGTGAAGGTTGGCGCCTGTTAAAACGTTTAAACCCGCTGCATTTGTTTGCTCCTGCCCTAATTCAGGAACCTGTTGTTCTGTGGTTGTCGTTTGTTTGTGTGGATCATAAGTGTTTCTCGTTTCTTATATAGATAAGAACGTTTGTTTTCCTGTTTGAATGATTATACGCTAGTCATTTTGGGGCCCTTTTATAGCTTGCTGTTCGGTGTGAGCCAAGGCTCCGTGTTGAAGGCCGTACTTTGACCTAAAATGGTTTACTTTTTACAAAATGTGACTTGGATGGAGAGTTGTCTCATTGGCACTCGTGCCACATCTTCTTATATCTAATATCATGCTTCAATAATCGTATATGATTTACATATCTACTAATGCTTGAATGTAAATGGTCCGTTAGAATTATTTTCCTTTTTTTGCAGTTCCATAGACCTTGTTGCCAAAAATACTTTTTTAATCATAGTTAACTGTCAATTTTACTGTGATATTTCGATGCGCAATACATAGCAAAAAATAGTGGAAGTCCACGAAATGTGACATTCAAAGAGAATAATCCGAATTGGTTTAGTTGAAAATTATATGAATTTAATACATTTTTTTTTGGTCAAGAGTACTGATGCGTAGATTGGACTTGTCTGATGATTATAAAACTGAACATAATATTCCGTCGGTCTTCTATTAAGTTGTAATTGCATCAATTACCACTACAAAAATGTGTGCTTTTCACTTAAGAATAAGCAAAAATGAGACATAATAGGATTTGAATTACATTTATCTACGACTCCATGTAAACAAACATGTTACAATATATAGGATGTTGTACTTATAAGGAGGTATTATCAATTTCAATATATTCATAGTGTATACAAAACTAAGTATTTTTTTTTATTAACCACTATTCCAAATATAAGTCATATTTATCTAGAAGATTGTATAATAAGAGAACAAATTGCTGTTTCATAAATCTTCCTTTTGCCTACATATCTTAAAAAAGGTAACAATCGTAGTAAAACATAATGAAAAGGTATATAATGTCGTTAGTTGTTGTTCAAATGTTCTGATGCGCTTCGTATGCGCCAATTTATAAATCGGGTTTCTTTAGTGAGATCGTACCACACTTAACACGATGTCACTGCTGGCGGACGTCTCTTCCCATAGGTTAACATCAGCACTGTTGCATGTTTTGTGTTAAGATGATATTTCATTGATATGTTCCCTTTCTGTAATTTAACTGTTATAACATGTTGAATTATTTGAAACGCTTTCTGCTTTTTTACCCCAAAGAATTATTAACTTAATGTTAAGATTTTAACTGATTTCCTAAGTTAAATGCAATCTTTCACAACATAATAAATAGATAACCTCATTAAAGATAAGGCTTAATTTTTGTACGGCAGGCGGGCGTTTCGTCTACAAAAAACGCATCAGTGACTCACAAATAACAACAATGCAAAATGACAATCAAAGTACGAAATTGATGAACATTGTGGACCGAAGATTTCAGACGGTTTTGCCAAATACAGCTAAGCTAATCAATTCCTGGGGTACAAAATCCATAGTCTTTTGAACAATTCAATGTTTTCTAACAGTTAATTTTATAAAATAATATAATCAAATTAATGATAGTTCATGTCAATAAAAAGTTAATACAACTTTGATCGTTACCAAATTTAATGTATTAAGATATGTAGTAAATATTGAATACATTACATTTATCGATTAACATATTAAGCAACAATTGATAATTGCTGATGATGTATACATGTACATACAACTACACATGTACTGATTCATTCATTATCCGAATAAGCTTACAAAAAAATCTTACATTTGTACTCTTTAAACTCCGTATCAGTAGGACAGGGCTCACCGCCATTGTCGGGATACCCAAGACAGTCAACTTTTTCTTTCGTGAAGGTGAATCCTCATAGGAAACTATCTGCAAAGCTAAAAGTAAAACTATTAGGCCATAAAGATCAACCATGATTCCGCAGGATAGTACTGTATGGTTAACCCTAAATCGAAAAATTAATATCCAGTATCTCTTAACTAGTTGATACGAGAAAAAAGTATTCTATATACTATTCCGATTTCCGCGAAGATTTAAATAGCCAATGAATGATTATTAAAAGGCTTGCTTTAATAAACATACAAAAAAAATATTGTTTTTCTATGTCGTATATTCTTCTGGCAAAAGCATTTCAAATTATTGTATGCACACATGCACGAAAGGATTTCCTGATCATGTAAACCGCTTTACATATATTTGTTGTTATTATGCGCATGTTAATTGTCAGGTTTCACAATGATGAACTCAACCTTTTACACAGTCAAAAGAAAAACAAAATGACAAAAAAAGATATATATATACAAATGTAGAGTAACTAGACGATACAAGTAATAAAAATAATCGATCGACATAATAAAAAAAGTTTCAATACTCATGTTTTGAAGTTTGATATTCTTGTTATACTTTTTCTTGAACATGTTTATGAAGAAATGTACTTTGATGTAATGAAGATAATGATTTTTTCATAAAGGACATTGCTTAATGCAAGAAACATGCTCATTTTCATGTTTTCAAGTGTTTACCATGTTTTATTTTCATACAATACATATATATTAAAGAGATATTATGATTGCCAACGACAAATTATCAAAAAGAAAATATGACTTGAATACCAGCAGCTTTAGTCTGTCGATCCCCACAATCGGCAAATAGGCAAATTTCCAGTCTGAGAGTGTTTACAATTACTTCACAATTAACTAACTTTTGCCAAAGAGTAAATTTACGATGTTTATAATGCTTTTTAGATAGATCTTGATTCTTTTATCCTAATTTTGCGGGTTTTTTTTTGATGATTTGAATCATAAATAACATCTAAATGATTATCTTTTCTCATTTACATTTCTATGTTGAGCAAAATTTGTATTTGCATTGCACTTCATCGCGTGCTTTTACAAATTATGTATTGTACTACTAAGGATGTAGTTAGGTGAAATTTAAGAAATCTAGAATTTAAAATTGATACAACGTACTTTAAGTCAGAAGAGCATTAGTAAAGGCACAAAAATACTGAACTCCGAGGGAAATTCAAAACGGAAAGTCCCTAATCAAATGTCAAAATCAAAAGCTCAAACACATTAAACGAATGGATAACAGCTGTCATATTCCTGACTTGGTAAATGGCATTTTCTTATGGAGAAAATAGTGGCTCGAACCTGTTTTTATAGCTAGCTAAACCTCTCACTTGTATGACAGTTGCATTAAATTCCATTATATTGACAACGA
This sequence comes from Mytilus coruscus, assembly GCA_017311375.1. Taxonomy (NCBI): domain Eukaryota; kingdom Metazoa; phylum Mollusca; class Bivalvia; order Mytilida; family Mytilidae; genus Mytilus; species Mytilus coruscus. Next base: position 5,026 of record JAASAO010003865.1, on the reverse strand, counting down.
TGCGTGAACAAAACAAACACAATAGGTAAAAATGTCAAAAATAGAGGTACAGCAGTCAACATTGTGTTATCATCTTAATCACTATAAAAACAAGCAAATATTTTTTTTGGATACCAGTAGCTTTGGTCTGCCGAACCCCACAATCCGCAAATAGGCAAACTACCAGAGTGTTTACAATTACTTCACAATTAACTAACTATTGTCAAAGAATAAAACAATCCTTTACTAATGCTCTTCTGACTTATAGTACATTGTATCAATTTTAAATTATAGATTTCTTAAATTTCACCTAACAACATCCTTAATAATACAATATTGATAGGTAATAGAACTTCTTTTGTGATATTTGATTTCATTAAAATTGCAAGAAAATGGTAACTCAGACTTTTACTTTATATCTAGCATTGGCATTATTTGGGTCTCAAATCGTAAGAAAAAAGTCTAGACTCTGCTAAAATTTTTGTAATGGCCTTTATATTAGCTATTGAAGTCTTCTATGAAAAGAAAAGTGGGTGATTTGGGGCAAAATGTTTTGCCCTGTATCGTAGGAGAAAACCAAGAAGACCGAACATCTGACAAACATTCATAAACCTGACCTGAGTACATTCTTAACGAATACCAGTTACGTATCTTTGGTTTTATCACCACATCTACACTTCAAATCTAGTACTGTAACAGTTATGTATTTTCAATTATATTCCTCGAAAATGTGTTCAATGAAATACTTGAAATGCAACGAACACGACGAATGCGATTTTCATGGCTCAGAATATTCTACTCTAGTACAATTTAGTCGTTTAAATGTTATAGAAAATGGTGTGACAAAATACTGAACTCCAGGGTAAATTCAAAATTGTGAAGTCCATAAAACTGACAAAATCAAGCGTTATCAAGCAATAGGACTAGTTAAAAACGACTGACATATTTCTGACTTGTTACATTGTACAGGCATTTCCGAGGAAAATGTTGGGTAAACCCTTGTTGTATAGCTCGCTAAACCACTTACTTGTATGACAGTTTTTTTTTTTTTATAGTTCAGTTATATTCACAAAATTGGGTGAGAAACATAAACAAACTATTAAAAGTTCTATTAAAAACAGCAATAGAGTAAACATGTTTTATAATATTTAGAACACAGCTAATTCTAATTGTATAAACAATTCTACAGAGAGGTTAATTTATATGTTAGTCCTCTTTATCAAATTATTCCTTATTGATACTCAAGTTCCAACTCATTCAGACAATATTGACCTTAGACTGATTTGGCTATTATGTGTTGGTACATTCGGTTGTATAGCTCTTCATTAGAATAGTGTTGATCGTTTTTTATCCATCCAGCATTCAGTGCTTTTGGCTTTCAGCGTTCCCGATGAAGGCAAGTCCAAGAAAAGCGCTAGAGAGCATACAATAGATAGTATTATTTGCATTTTATCGCCTTATTGATATCGAAATTTATTCTTTTCTTACTTTATAATACGTTGTGTCAAACAACTGTATATATAATAAGGAAAGTTATTACTTCGGTATCAACAAGGTAATGGTACCCAAAATAAAACTAGATCGATACGCTTTAAAGTCTAGTGTTTACAAGTGACGTTCGTATAATGATTTTATTTTATTAATACGTATACAAAGAGATTGCGTATTTCAAAGTTTGCTTGTGTTTTGTTTTCAACTCTGCATTAATTCGATGTACACGACAGAATGTTTTATTTATAATAATCATAATTTATAATATAGTACGTACCTATACTATTTTTGTGGTTTCCTCATAAAGGATATATGTCTTGTCAATACAAATCGCACATGTTTATCATGTCTATAACTTATGACTTTGATTTTATTATAAACAGTCTCAATATAAACAGCCACATGTTGTAAATCTAGTTTTGAAACAGTTTTGAATGACTTTGTTCCACCATGTTTTTCTTGATCAGATTTTTAATAAAGCACAGTAATAAATATTGACATGAAAATATCACCAATTTAAAAGCAGTAGTCAACGTTTTTTATTACTTTTAAAGTAATTATGTTCTTTCAAATAACAACAATTAACAATAAAACATTTTTAAATGTTTGCTTTGTATACGCCCGTTTACTTGACGTATTATGGTATACCATTGTCCGTTAGTCCGTCCGTCCGTCGTCAATATATCGGACAGTAACTCAAAAAAGCTTTCACCAATTTTTATGAAACGTTGCTGAATTGTTTATATCTATCGCTGTAAGCTCCCTTTCGATTTTTATAAATTTTAGATTTTACGTTTCCGAATTATGGGATTTTATTCATAAAAAAGTTCGGGATTTTTTCAGTCTTCTGAATATGACTCATAAATGCTTTGAACAATTTTCATGAAACTCTGGTGAATTGTTTATATATATTGACATAAGTACCCTTTCTATTTAATAAAAAAACTGATTTAACGGTTTGGAGTATTGGGATTTTATTCATAAAAAAGTTCGAGATTTTTTTTCAGTCTTCTCAAAAATGCTTTAGCAGTTATTTTGAAACTTTTGTAAATTGTTTATATCTATTGAAATAAACTCCTTTCTGTATTTTTTTTTTTTTTTTTTTTTTTTTTTTTTTTTGATATGACATTGTGGAGTTATGGAACTTTATTAGTTGAACAAACTGTTGAAAACTATTCAGTTGGAGACGGGAGTATCATGCGTTCATGGCGCAGCTCTTTATTAAATTGTTTTTGTGTTATAATGTGGTAATTCCATCATGACCTTCTTGTTGTTATAGCTAATGATATGCATTTTCTTTAATCATACGAGGGGCCTCGGTGGCCGAGTGGTCTAAGTAGTTACTACTGTAATCACTAGCCAGTCAACACTGAGGTTGTGAGTTCGAACCACGCTCGTGCGGGTGCACTCGACTCCAATTTTAATTGACTAGGATTGTCAGTTTTCCTATCGAAAGTCGGTGGTTTTCTCCGGGCACTCCGGCTTCCTCCACCAATAAAAACTGACCGCCACGAAATAGCCCAAAAAGCGGTGCTTAAAAGTGGCGTTAAAACACCAAAAATCAAATCAAATCAAAATTAATCATACGTTCATCTAGATTTTCACGTGTACAACATGTAAGTGCACTCCCTGATAATACTTCTCAAAACATAGAACCGATCTCTGTCCAATTATAATTTTTACGATAATACTCCTCAAACAAAGACCCGGTCTACACTAAAATTACTCTTCATCGCAAATCTTCTTGCATTGTTCATTGTTTGACTTTAATACATCGGCATAAACATGGAGAAGATTGTATACCCGGAAATGGAAATTCCCTTAGTTGTGCACACCTAATGTAAAACGTCTTCGTTTGTATGTTATAGTAGCTGCTGTTGAGTTTTTCTTTTTTTTTTCTTATTTTCGTCTGATAACAGAGACTTGCAGTTGCAGTACATATATAAACACAGACAGAAACTGATGAAAAGTGGACATCAGACGGCATCAATACTACGTTTCCGATTTATATGATGTAAGGATTGTTTGGCTTTTAATTCTTCTTTGTAGAAGTTTAATCGACAATGTGTCAAATCAAAACTCTAACATTGTGTCGACCGGGATACAAATTTGAAAGTTTTACTGGCTATGTTGGATTAGTTTGAAGTTAAGAGATTTACTTAAGTCACCTACAGACCCTCAAAAGGTTGCTGCAAGTATTCCTCGTCATGCAAAGAAAGTGACCCTGTCTGTACAATATAAGTAATGTGTGAAGATTTGAATATATAAAAGTAGCACTTAATTAGAGTACTTTATTTATTTTACATAGAGTGCTATTTTTCAACAGCGTTGACGTTGTCTAATTTTATTCTCTTAGCCTTTTCATTTTGATGGGAATGGTAACATGAGTAACCATTAATGCCTGCTGCTCTTCTTTTATGGGTATATCGTCTATGAAATCAAATTTGATTGATTGATTGTTGGTTGTGCAACGTCCAGTGGCAAATATGTCAGTCATGTTCAAGATGGGAACAAATTAACAACAAATACACTAGGCAGGGCCTGTTACAGATATCGTCCTGGTGAAGGTCGGGGAAATTCGGAATGCCACTGGAAAATGAGTGTATATTGGATAGGATTAGCCATTTTACTTGCAACAGAACACCTATAGACCGCTGATATAGTTGTTGCATGGGTTCATAAAGTGCCGAGAGCGTTCCCTGCTATTTACTAGAGGCAGATTTAACGTCCCCATTCAGACTGCAAGTGACTGCGTACTTGTACATCCTGCACAGCCAAAATGACAACCCACTTTGGCAAGCGTTTCACTGCCAGTCGGGAGAAGACCAAACTGACCATATTTTCATTTACCAAACACCCTTGAGGAGAATTCAAATTTGGTGTCAGGGTCCTTAATTTCTGTATTCCTTTTATTTTAAGTGCACTTCTTCTTTATCTTAAAAAATAACGCTTATTTTGTAAAACATTCATGACAATGATTTTACTATAAAATTTTTTTTGCAATAATATGATATCTATGTTTGTATATTTGTATATCGGTCATTTCATGAATAAATTTTATATTACCTAATTCTTAAATTTTCAACAGTCATTCTTTTGTACGCCATTATTCTCTATTCTTTTATTGTTTGGCTAATTTTTGTCTTAATCATTATAATATTTGGCCATTATTCGTTATTCTGCAAACCCCATCCATACCCTCATATATTGTATAACTATTATATCATCTTTATCTGAACTGTAACAAATATTCTTACATAATATTACGCCTTGTAGTTACATTGACAATTCATCAAATGATTTTCCCTTATCTTTAGGGAAAAGGTCACTTCATTTTAAGATATTTCATCATTTATAATTGTGAATATATTTAAATTTGCCAGAGAAATAAATTTACAACGTCCTCTTTTGAAGATTTTTTAGATTAAGTCTATGACTTCAATATACTTGTTGTTTGCAAGAGGAATGAATTTGCACACATAAACTCTTTGAAGGTGTTTGTAAGTAGCCTATTACAATCGAAAATTTTTAACCTTACCTGGTGTATCCTTATTCA
>JAASAO010003712.1:0-16576 GCA_017311375.1 Mytilus coruscus | reverse complement strand
CCAAATGGTGAAGTTGAAATCATCCTTCGTAAATTTTACGGACGCCATCGCGAGTTGGTTGTCCGTTATGGAATAACCGTTTCACAGATGATATCGGATATGTTCCTTATGTCGTAACTACAAATACCCTTCCCTTTTCACGAATGTGACCTACCGAATTAGACTATTTACCGGATTTGTAATAACATAAGCACGACGGGTGCCACATGTGGTGCAGGATCTGCTTATCCTTCCGGAGCACCTGAGATCACCCCAGTTTTTAGTTGGGTTCGTGTTGCTTAGTCTTTAGTTTTCTATGTTGTGTCATCTGTACTATTATTTGTCTGTTTGTCTTTTTATTTTTAGCCATGGCGTTATCAGTTTATTTTCAATCTATGAGTGTGTGTCCCTCTGGTGTCTTTCGTTCCTCTTTTACATCACCCCTTTCCAATGTTAGAAGTATTTATGCAATACCCAAACCTTTTAAAAACATTGAAAAATAAAGTGGTTTTCTCAGTTAATATGTAATTACTCCGTCAAATTACTTCGTGTCTACCAATACATGTTAGTACTGTACACTAGAATTTTACCACGGTTTAATTGTTCTTTAAAACAAAATCAACACCATTGGTTAGTGATTCGCAATTAAACTACGCTTTTTTCTGCCAAGACTACTTTATTAACGACGACACCATAAACTTGATTACTAACCTCAAAAGATTTTCACCTCACTCATTATCCGTTACGTATAAACAGTTTTTAATGAAGGACACCCCACAGTGAAGTTCAATTCATTTTTAATCTAGCAAACACTAGATTAAAAAAAATATTGGTGTGTGTTACGTAATAATCTGTGATATGAATTTTCTTCTGGGTTTTAAAAGAAAGATTTCTTTTTTAGACATTAACGCGGCTGTCAAAGACAGCACCCTTTTTTTCTTTGTAATCGTAAGTTTACGTTACGTTTACGATCACCTTTGTGAAACACTCGTAGCTAAAATCTTACGCTTAGCGTAAGTTTAATCGTAAACGTAAATCGTACGATTTTTTGTGAAACGATAGCCAGATCTTCAATATCTTATTCTCCAACTTAGATTATTTAACGTTACAGATGACTATTTTGTGTATCGCAACTGTAAGTCAGTAAACATTTTATGTATGCAATGTCTAAACCAGTTTTTTAACAGCTTTACTTACACACCTGCTAGTTTTATATGATCTCTGCATAATAAATATAATGCTAAATATATATTTTTGAAATACAATTTTCATGTTTTTGACGATCAAAAACTTTACCCGGATTGATGTTAACTCATTTGACGGATTGGTGGCTCCTATATTTTAAAGTATATATAAATGAATGTCATAAAAAATGTAGACATGTGCTGTTTGTTGGCGTTTGCATTACATCGTACATCTCTTAACGTGATTGTACATGTTAATGTATTTTATTTGAAGGTAACAAACCTGTTCTTTGTTCATTAAACTAACGAGAATACACTTAGCACATTAGATGCATATTTATAGACAAGCATTTTACAAAATCTGTTCCAGAACAATTGCAATCCACACTCAGAGGTTTAACAGTCACCATCACGAATAAGTGGACTGACATGATATATATATATATATATTCTCTAGCAGCATGTCATTAGTACATAGTATAATCGGCTTACATGAATCTGTAGTTTTTCCCAGTGTGCCCCGATTGTTAAATACTGACTGAGTGAGAATAACCAGGACCTGTGATGAATCAATAGCAAGTTGCGCTTTTTTTCAGAGTATTTCTACTATTTGTGTTCTTTTTTCGGCTTTTGCGTTTTACCACAATCTACCTATATATGTAGAATTACATTGTGCTACGGATAGTAATGAAGTCCTATTACTTGTGATTTTGAAGCCATTTCACAATTTTCTTGATTAGTATTAGTAAAGTTAAAATACAACTTTTTGATAATGTTATTATGTATCGAATAATTTTAAAAAGTAAACAAAAAAATGTACTAATGATATTGTCAGTTAATTTAAACAGCAAAAATATTGAAAGTTGAAATCATTCTGGTACCTACGTTACTAAAGGGGTACATTTTGAAATTCAGTTCATCAACATTCAGTTTTCTAAAGTTTCTGGTTGAATCTCCTTCTGTGAATATTACTTGTTTTAACGTTAATGGTAGGTCTTTTAAAGTTCCAATTCTTCCTATATACTTCACTACAAAACTGTTGGTTTCAAGTAAACCTCAGGAGATCTTAAAGTGTCGTTCGTGCAGAAATCATGTTAATAACCTGATTGGTTAGCAAGATATATATACAGATAAAACAGTTCAAAAGTAATTCAATCGCCAGAGCAATGACTGACTACCTTAGTAATTCAGTACTTATATCAAGGAGAAACAGTTCATTTACGAAAGTATTGACCCCCTTCTTAGTAAAAATAGTTACTATTGTACTACATGTAAAAAAGGTATCGGCTAATCATATCAGTGCAGTATCATTTGAGTACGGCACAACATGGTCGTTTTAAAAGGTAATTAGTATAATTTGGTTCGATAAAAGACCTGTATTTCTTTCAGTCAAATTGATAACACTTTTAAACCCGATCTGTAGTTTACGTAGTTTTTGTTCATTTCCTTGATTTCAGCACACAAAATTAAATCTTCTGAAAGAAGAGCTTTGCAAGGCTTTGATCTTATCTTTCTTAGACTAAATAGTAAACAGGGAAAATTAAAGATCTGGTCTATACAATACTAATGAAACCTGACCTACTTGAACATAACAATCGATTATATCATGTAAACATATCACATTCTTGTACTCAATCAAAAGTGGAAATATCTCCAGTACTAAGATAACTAATCTGTTATACAATAACATACCCATATACATTTACTTTCAAATCTTCTTCATGAAAAGATAACTTGTGTTTGATATCGAAATAGTACGAGGAAAATTTTAGTTTGGTGTAATATGGAATGTTTTATTTAACTTAAATGAACACTTGTCAATTATATCTGTTTGTACGTGAGCAATTTGGTCAAATTATTTCAAACCAATATTTATGTTGTAAAAACTCAACTAAAACTGTTGCGTTAATTATCATATACACATACATGTTTTGATAGCCTTTACAGTTAAAACTTAGATAACTAAACCAAAATTTGATAATTGCTTATCTTAATGACTGTCAGCACTTGTATTGACCTAGCTGCTATGAAATATGGTCACAACAATAACTGTCGTATACACATTAAGTGATTTAAATGCAGTAAAACGGTATGAGAAAAAAAAAAAGGTTTTAGAGCTGTTCTTGAAAAAAAAATGTTATTCTTCAACTTAGATTTTTAAGCGTAACTTTCAAAATTACAGATTTGTGTACTGAAACCATGTTATGTTAAAAATTTTGGTCTCAAGAGGACCTCAGAATTTCTGAGAGAGTCTTCCGTACATACATTAGTATCATTCAATTAAAATATAGATACGTCTCACCGATATTCTTAATGTCTGTAAACCATAGAAATGACCTAAATGCCGTAATACATGTGAACTATTTTCAAATAAGATGTAGTTGAATCAATCAATATGACAAATGTAGTGCAGAAATATTTAAAAAATAATACCATTGTTTCAAAGACCTTCACTACGATCAAATAACATCACTATATCCGATTTCTTTCGAGGTTTGGCGAAACTTTCACACGTAAAACTAAACTTGATCCGTGAACAATAATTGGTTACAATTGTTGATAGTTTGCTGTCGCATTATCAAAAGAGCTTTGCATGTATTTAAAATTTTGTTCATGTTATATTCAATTAGGTAAAGGTAATATCTGTAGTCATTTGTTTTTTTAAATATTTTGTAAAATTAACATTTTCACTAGAAATGTATCTATATCGTTTTAATCTATTTTATTAGTTTAAATGTCTATTTGGCATATTTCGCTTCCCTTTTACACTACGTTTAAAGTGCACAATATCTACAAAAGAATACAAGGAAATTTAAATTTATAGAGTTTGATTAATCAGATAACTTAGGATGTTTTGAATTTTGTCAATTGAGAAGTAACCCTGTATCTTGTTATGGCAAGAAAGTAAATAAGTTCAGCGATAAAAAAACAATTTTCAAATTTAGACCCAACCTATTAGTTCTCATTTTCAGAACAAAAAGATCATTGTACTGTGGACTATTTCCATGTGACTGTCGTGTATTATGTCATATTGTATGGTAGTCTACTCGATTTCAACTTAAAATGAAATGTGAATAAATACATATCGATACATTGCGATACAAGTTCTGGTTGCAATCGAGAGCGGAAGTCGTTTTATAAAAAATATCAAAATCGTTCCATTGTAGGTCTTAAACGGTTACCCATTTGGCGAAGTTGTCGTCAGTTGAATGAGAAAGCAAAACATTTACGATTAATATTATTTCCCAAATTCCCTTTCATAAAACAATACAGTGAAGACCGTTGTGCATATATTCAGGATTGTGTTAGTTCATATGAACATCGAAGGTGATTACATTGAAAAGGTTTGACTGCTTTCCTTTTCCAGTATCCTTTTGAGACTTCGCTTGCACACGACGTCACCCTTAACAACACCATCATTTAGAAGATCCCAAACAAAGTCTACAAAAACTTAACCTCAACCTTAATGTTGTAAAATAGGTCACTAAGATACTTGTTGCTTCATTCGAATTCGTGTTTAATAATGTGATAAACGGTGTTGCTGTAGTCATTAAATGATTAGGTAAAATTTCTAGCAATTGTATTTACAATATATATATAGAGAGATATATATTTCATTTAATACATGTACTTCACTTTTCTATAAATTAATTGTTGAAAACTGTATAATGCTAAACATCAACGATTTTGATATCAATCTGGACATCTATGGCCACAGCTGAATTTGACGTATTTTTCGGGATTTTTTATTTTAAGTGCTCATCAACTTCGTATTATATCTTGCATGTACGCGTTACTGACGAGACGTTTGTAGACGAAGCACGCGTCCTTCGTAGCAATTGATAAGATTTATAGAATCTATAAAGTTTGTGTTTTGCTTTGATTTGTTTTTATACACATTCACCTTACGTTTAAAGTGTGCCATTCTAAAAAAAAAAAAAAAAAAATAAAAAGCAAGGGTTTTAAAATCGTCGAATTATCTGATCAGGCATTTTATCACCATTTAACTATGATTAATTTGTTTATCTTCATACGAAAAATTTGTTATAAGGAGCCGGACCTACCTGATTGAAATTGAGATCAAACATTACGAAATAGGAATTAAGACGACAGGAGTAAATTTATCTTATCTTGTCTAATTTTGTCATTTGTAGTAAAAAGTAAAATCACAAAAATACTGAACTCCGAGGAAAATTCAAAAATGAAAGTCCCCAATCAATTGGCAAAATAAAAAAAAAAAAAAAAAAAAAAACAAACACTTCAAACGAATGGATAACAACTGTCATATTCCTGACTTGGTACAGCCATTTTCTTATGTAGAAAATGGTGGATTGAACCTGGTTTTATAGCTAGCTAAACCTCTCACTTGTATGACAGTCACATCAAATTCCATTATATTGACAACGATGCGTGAACAAAACAAACAGACACAATAGGTAAAATGTCAAAATAGGGTACAGCAGTCAACATTGTGTTATCATCTTAATCACTATAAGAACAAACAAATGTAACGAAGAAGCACAAAAAGGCATACATCAAATTTAACATCCTCATTTTGCTTATATTATACGATTTTATTTCTCTTAATGCATACCTTTGTCACTGGATTGCCACCATATAGCGTTTTATGACTCCTTTCAAACACATGTCATGTAGAATACAATTTTCGATGTTAATGGCTGAATTGATTTTTTTTCTGATTAAAAGGCAGTTCATAATCAACCTGAACTGTTTCATCTTATTTTAGATATAGTAGTGTGATGCTTATCAAGCTATTTTAATAAATAAGCATAGAAGCTGCTAAGAATATTATTAGTAAATTAAAACAGCAAAACTAGTGAAAGTAGAGATCGTTCCAGCACTTACATAACTAGACTGGTATATCTAGGTGTTCAGTTAATACATAATGTAACTAAATAAACTTTAGGTTGAATATCCATCTGGTAAAATTAACCTGTTTTAACGTTATGAATAGTTTTCTAAAAGCTCTGTATCTGTTGATGTCTTTCGATAAGATAACTTACATGTACCGATGGTTTAGTATTTTGCCATGTCTTACGAATAGAGAAATATCATGTACTGATTGTTTTGTTATCTGGGACTGTCTTAGGGTTATGAAATCAACATGCACTAATAGGTTCGTATTTGATGATGTCTTGGGGTTCAAAAATTAAATATGTTCCGATTGTTTTGTATCTGGTCATATCTTACGGTTAGAAAATTAACATGCACCAATAGGTTTGTATTTGGTTTTGTCTGAAGGACAGATAATTACAATGTACCGATGCTTTCGTTTTTTCTTACGTCGTACGGTTGGTGAATTTACAAATTTCGATTGTTTTGTATTTGATTACGTCCTAGGGTTGGATAATTAACATGTACCGATGGTGTTGTATGTGTAATAGTTTAAAGATTAGAGAATTAGTGAACCTATGGTTTTGTATTTGATGATATCTTTGGGTTGTAGACTTCACTTTTACCGATCTTTTGGTATTTGTTAATGTCCTAGGGTTAGAGTATTGACATGTACCAATGGTTTTGTATTTGGTGAAGTCTTAGGATTTGAAAACAATAGTACCTATGGTTTTGTGTTTGTTCATGTTTCAGGGTTAGAAAAATGTTTGATGATTTAACCAAACGTAGCTTTAACGCACAACTAAAATATGATTTCCTTTAATATTAATAATTTACCATATTCTCAAAATATTGTTTTACTACTTATTGTTGTACTACTTTTGTGACGTTGATCCATTCATGTGACGCGCAGTTGATATTTCGATTTTGATGTCCTGGTGTACTGTCGTAAATTCATGGGAGGTGTCCGTTGTTATTCTGCAGTTTACATGTTGTAATGCACTATTACATTATTTATTTATGTATTTATCTGTGATGAGTGTACTTACGGTTGTTTGTACTGTATTCCTGTCACGTAGTGGCGTCATTTTAGATGTATTTTCAATCCTGGTATCTATGATGAGTTTATTTACAACCACTGGGTCGATACCACTGCTGGTTGAGTTTTTATTCCCCGAGGGTATCACCAGCCCAGTAGTCAGCACTTATGTGTTGACATGAATTATCATTGATATGGTCATAATTATAAATTAACTGTTTACAAAACTTTGAAATTTTGAAAAACTAAGGCTTTTCTACCTCAGGAATAGATTACCTTATCTGTATTTGGCAAAACTTTTAGAAATTTTGGTCCTCAATGCTATTCAACTTCGTACTTTATGTGGCCTTTTAAACTGTTTTGATTCGAGCGTCACTGATGAGTCTTTTGTAGACGAAACGCGCCTGGCTCAAATACAAAATTTCAATCCTGGTATTTATGATGAATTTATATATAAGGGAGCGGTTTGGACACAGAATCCCACACCTCGGACCCCCAAAAAAAAAAAAAAAAAAAATTTTAACAACACCTAAAAATACCTTCATTTGAAGCAAAGGCCACTTTATTTTACAAAAAAGCAAAAACACCCAAAAAAACAGCAAAAATTTTGCTCCCGAAAACAATTTTTTACTTTTCATAAAAACCTTAAAACTCCCAAAAACATCAAAAATTTCAAAAACAAAAATAAAAAAGGTCGGAGAACACACCGCGAAAAAATTCTGTGGGATTTTTTAGAAAAAATTTTTACTTTAAAAATGAAGCAATCAACAGCCCCAGATTTACCATTATATCCAGAATTACCTACAGAAGATGGACAAAATTATAGACTACAAAAAATAACAGAAATAGAAAAAACATTAATAAATGAGAGAGATAAACGTAAATCACTATACAAGAAATATAAACGCGGAGTCAATGTTATTGATGGTGTCGATACAAGTTTAATTTCGACTTCCGTTGTTTTAGCTGGTATAGGAATAGCTTTTCTATCTTGCTTCCAATACAAATTACAGCTATTGTATGTGGAAGTTTAGGAGGTTTAATTAAATTTGCTAGACGCAAGTTAACAACAAAATCAAAGAAACACTACGAAATTAAAACAATGGCAGAATGCAAGTTAAACAGTATAAAAGATTTAATATCAAAATCTTTAACTGATGGAAAGATAAGTGAGAATGAATTTAAATTGATTTTAGATGAATTGGAAAAATACAATAAAATGAAAGAAAATATACGTACAAAACAAACACAAACAGTATTGAACGACAGCGAAAGAAAGAAATTGATAGAAGACACAGAAGCTAGAGTAAGAAGTGAATTAAAAAAAAAATGGAAAATATCTAATTTTTTTTAACAAAATTACAATAGTTAATGACCCTCCCCCAATGTATGAACTATAAAAATTTTTGATGTAAAAAATGGCTGAAGGAGGTGTTGAGTTTGGAAATCCTTTATTTGATCGTGATGATTATGATGAAGAAAAAGAAACTACTTTTCGAAATGATGAAGAATTTCAAAGTTCTATAGACAAGGAAACTGAGGTATTAAGAGATTTATCAGAAAATGACACTAAAATTCGCGAAAAGAAATTACCGAAAAATGATAAAAGATTTTATAACGAAAATAATGAATTATATTCAAACAAAAATTACAAAGATTTTTTACCAAAGAAGATTTTAATGGAAGAACAATGTTGTATGTAAAGATGAATATGGTAGGAAATTGCATTAAAATATTATCAAAAGGAGTATTAAAATTTTATAAATTTAGCACTATTCAAAGAGAATACGGTGTTGGTGGTACCGAATTTATCAAAGATGTTTTGGGTGTAGACGATTATAAAATATCTGATAGAATAATAGAAGGTAGAGCAGAGTTTAGAGAATGTTAAATGAAACACCAATTCGTGAACTCAATAATATAGAAATTCCATTAAAAGAAATATCTACACAACAAAAGTACAAAATTATTAGAAACAGCAAGCAATACCGAAACATCTGTGAAAGAAATAGAAACTTCTTTTATAGAAGAAGGAGTAACTTACAAAGAAATGGAAACACAAACAGATATGACAAAAGAGATGGATGGTGTAATCAGTGCAATGACATCAGTAAAGAAGAGATTGCAAATGAATTAGCAAAACTGAATGAAACAAATAAAGACTTAACAAAAGAAAATACCAAAATTAGAACAAGCTAAAGAAGATAATGATGAATTTCAAATAAATAGAATAAGTAGTCGAATAAGAGAGTTGGAATCTGAGAGAAGTGCGAGACTAGAAGTAATTAATATTAATAAAGAAAAACTACGTAGTCAAGTAAACAGAATTAAAGAGACAATACGTAAAGTATTAAAAGAAGACACAACATTAGGTGAAAGAATAAGAACATTATTCAGAGAACAAGGAATAACAATAGTTAGTGTTTTGACTGCTTTTGGAATGATTATTGGTGTTATAGTAGAAACATTTACTGGTGGAACTACTTCCCCTTCACCTTCTCCTCCTCCTCCACCATCAAAAGGTGGTGTACAAGACTGGATAAAAAAACAATTAAAAAATCTTGGAAAACTATTATCTTTTCTTGCAGGAAAATTAGCAGCTGCATTACCAGGTATTATAGGTTCTATTGTATCTTGGTTATTGTCTGCAACAAAAGACGTAGTAAATTGGTTTGCAAACAACTTATGGGCTTTGCTTGTTTTGGTTGTTGGTTTATTGTATGCTGCTGCTAGGAATATTTAAAAATAAATTAATAAATTTTATAAATAATAAGTGCTGTAATACCTAATACAATACTTCCAAATATTATTGCTTTTTATTATCTTCGTGTTCGTCATATTCATTTTTGTGTTGTTTCTATTTGAACTGGTTCTGATTTTTTGGTTCTGATTTTTTGGTTCTGATTGAGATTGTTGAATCAATTTTGGTTTATTTGGTTTAAAATCAACAGGATCGAGACCGGTAAAATCAAAATTTTATTATTTAAATCATCATTTAAACCGAGTGTTTGATTTTCTGTTGCAATTACAATTTTGTTATTATTACCAACAATGGTATCAATTTGTAATACCATATCACTGGGAGACATATATAAACCAAGTCCATAAGCATAATCAACTTTACTTCTTGCATATTTTAAAACATTTTCATAATTTGATATCTGAGTGGGCAAATCGATAGGACTATTAATAACATCTTGTACATTTGCTAAGAATTGTTTTGTGCATCAAATCCTGTTCCTACTTTTAATATTTCTACCCTTGTTTGAGATTGTGCCCTAATAATGCCCATACAAACATTCTAATACTTTCATTGATACGTTCAATACCTGCTTTTGTAAAACCCTCTGATTTATCTAATATAAATGTTGTCCAAGCCATACTTATATCTTTTGTATGACGAATTGTATCATGAATATTAAAGAAGGGACCATCCCCTGAATGATGATATCTGTATTCACCACTTGGTTTATAATATTCAGAAAAAGTTCCTAATCCTTTAGATGATGATTCTACTTTTTGTCTCCAATCTGTATTTGGAGAAACATCAAATTCATTGCATAATTTTTGATATGCAGCTTTGTCATATGGGTTCTTGTAATAACAGAAAGAAGAATCTGTTGGTAAAGGTGATTTAAGTTCTTTAAAACTTCTGGCAATGCAATAATATAAGTGAAATGTATAAAGTGATTTAGTAAGATTTGAAGTGTTTTGTATATGGTTATTGTAGGAAACACCACATCCTGTACTTGCACACCAGACTGCAAAGTTTAACTGACATTGCCACCAATCAAATGAAGAATGAATCCATGTATTCCATGGTTCGTTTGTATGTATTGGTGGGTTTTGATATTTTGAAATATATCGGGAAAAGCTGTTTTAAAGTTTTCTTTTGATTTACAAATATTATTTGATCGACAAGATTTATATCTTTTTAGAATACTTAACACTTGGATTATATGATACATTTGGATTATATTTAAATTCTTTTGTTATCATTTTTTATATTAAAATGTACCACACTATTTCAAATATTGATAAGACAATTAACTTACAACAATACATTGATGACAGAGATGAAATAAACGTATTGGTTTAAAATCTATAAGATATAATGTAGGTTGGTATAATGTTTATGATGGAGTTATAAGACAAACAGGAGAAAGACCTCATAGGATTAAAGATGGTTATTATAGTTTCCAACAAATAGCGGATGAATTTAAAAAAGATATTGTATTATCCGTAAATGAAACAAATGGTATTGTTTCATTAAACACTCCTATTGAGTTAAGGATAAATGAAGATTTAAAAATATGTTAGGATTTAATAATGAACGTAAATTCGAACCTAATGAATTACATTATGGAAAAAATTTGTAGATTTTGCTATCCATAAATCATTGTATATCCATTTGGAACAAGTTAGCACTTCTTATAATTATCTTGATGGTATGCCGAGTACTTTGTTGGCTGTTGTTCCAGTTGAAAATAAAGAGTTTGGGGATATTATAACAATAAGATTTGAGAATCCGGAATATAAGTATTTGGTAAATGGTGATATAACAGAATTGAAATTAGAAATTAGAGACGAAAATAATAAAAGATAATTAATAATTTACCAATTAATTGTGTTTTAGAAATTGTATAATTTATTTAATAAAATGAGCATACTTGGTGTCAAGAAAAACACGTAGATACATCGGAAATAAAAAGGAAATATTAAATATGAAGAGTAAGCTTCGAACAATGGATACTAAGGATAGAGATTTACGCCGGAGTGTCGCTGCCCTAACCATCAGAGTTTTAAATGTTGAAAATATTAAAATAAACCAGACAGAAAAATAATAAGTATAAATGCTGGAATTGATGGTTCAATACATACAAATCAAATGTTTAATTTTGGTGATGGTGGTGGTTATTATGTAATGAACTTTCCAGGACAAATATTGGATATGAGTTTAGTAAGTCTGAAAACAAACACAGATGATATAGCCGTTATGATGACTGTTAATAATAATGAGCCATATGGTTACGGAATAAGTTTGGGTAGTAGTGTCATACACAGTTATTATAACTTTAATACACCTTTTGAAGTTAAGGCTGGAGATATAATAGGTTTTGTTAGTAAGAGTGATAATTCTGCATGTAGAAGTATGGAAAAGTAAAAATTTTGTTTTCGGGAGCAAAATTTTTTGCTGTTTTTTTGGGTGTTTTTGCTTTTTGTAAAATAAAGTGGCCTTTTGCTTCAAATGAAGGTATTTTAGGTGTTGTTAAAATTTTTTTTTGGGGGTGGGGGGGTGGGGTGTCCGAGTGTGGGATTCTGTGTGTTTGGCTAGCCATAAAACCAGGTTCAATCTACCATTTGTTTCTTAAAATGTCATGTACCAATTCAGGAAAATGGCAGTTAGTATCATACAGTCCTTTTCTATGTATGTTGGCTTTTGCTTTTGTTGCAGTTCAGTGTTTCTGTTGTTCAATGTTTTCTTCTGATAGCTAATGTGTTTCTCTCGGTTTTAGTTTGTTACCCGGATTTGTTTTCACTTAATCGAACTATGACTATTGAACAGCGGTATGCTACTGTTGCCTTTTTTAAACATATGTCAGTGATTATTCAACAACTTAACAAACAGCTCTATCGCATCATCTGTAAATATTTTCAACCGAAATCTGTTTGTATTGATGAAGAAGAAAGTACATTTAAAAAAAGCATTTCTTTAGAAAACACGACATTAATCAGATTACCAAACTAAATGCATATTTATTGAAAGGCAACTCACTATTTTCCACAAACAACTGTTTTGTCATTCTGTATTGTCAGCTTGCTGTCACATTATATCATACATCTCCGTTCATTCATTTTTCCAAAGAAATTACTTTTCCAGAAGATTTTTTATTTGATAAAACAAAAGAGGAGATTTCAGAAAATCAAACTATCAATCGTTCTCCCCTTCGTTATGAATATAATAATAAAAAAAGATGAACTTTCACGTCTTTGTAATGGTTACTAGTATCTAAAATTTTCAAAACATCCCTATAAAGAACAATATGCAGCCGGATTGTCACAACGTTCGACTAAAACATCTTTCGAAATTGGTAGATTGATATTTCAAGAGAAAGTTGGTTTTCCAAAGGATATTAATTTCACAACCCTACTTGCCGATTATTTTGTGTTCTCATATGTAGCAACATTCATGCAAAATTTTCTGAAAGAAAAAAAAAAAAAAAAAAAACGACTAAATATTGATAGGCATGTATTTTCTCTCCACCTGCAATGTTCCTTACCAAATACATATCTCGTTTTTATATAATTTGGTACCATGCTCCCGTTTTCCGTTTTCAATTGATTAAACACATTAAGGTCATCAAAATGTTTGCATTCTTGTATTTTGCAGCAACTTCGGGTAATCAACGGAATTTCATATTCATATGAAATATGGATCAATAAAAAAAAATAAAAACAACACGTTCTAAACTGCATACGTCCGAAGCGTTTTTCTGGATTCACCTTCATCAAGAACGCTCAAGGCTGAATATTTGAAAGCCAACAACGTATAAGACCCGAAACTGTTGAAGAAATAAATATTATGATACAATTATTATTATGATGAAGGTGAAAAGTAATCATAAACTAAAATGAAAACTGATTTTCAGCTATAAAATGGTATAATGAAGTGCAGACTTTTCGTTTATTTTCCCTGAATAAAAAAGGCAGACTTTGTTAAGACCAATATCACTTCCTCCAAAAAATTCTTTGGTAGAACACAACACATATTAAACTGCCGGATAAAATGTAAAATAACCGTAAAGTGTTTATTGGGTTCACACGGAAAACTAAGTTAACCACTCTTTTCTGTCAGCATCATTTTTATTCCTGCAGTAATTTGTTTGAAATTGTGGTTGATCCGACACAGAACAAAAATTATTAAATCCTGTCAGAGCTTGATCCTGCACACCGCTCAATTAAATTTAACTATATCACTGCTTGATACTGCGCACAACTCAGTATAATTTAGCCTTATCACCGCTTGATACGGACAGACAAAATGAATGAGACTTGGATATTTGACGTCCGAAGATCTCATGTAAAATCTGCCAGCACTAGTAACAATCAAGTTGTTGTAACATGTCGTTCTATTAATGCAGTAACACTGAGAACAGGATTGATTGTAATAGATTTCCTCAAATTGTAATTGTTCAAGACAAGCCATATTTGAAAAATGACTGATTGCTACATAATTCATATCTGTTGGTATATATGCAATATTTCACCGTTTTCGAAAGAACATATACCACACTTCCAGCTGCCGACTATTTTCAACGTTAATCTCTGTGTATTAATTAATATGACAAATGAGTTTAGAAGTGCAATGTTTCATGTACTTGCACAGAAATCAAATTACCTCCCAAGATGTCAACCTAGTTCAAGGTTTGACAGCTCTCAGAGAATTGTAAGTTATTGTATTCATTCAAAATAATATACAACCATGTGATGCTAGTTTACTGACAATATAGTAAACAGCAACATGAAAGACCGAACTCAAAGATCAAATTAAGATAAAACATGCTTAAAGGAGAATACAATTTACAATACGCTGTACACGTTTGATAACTAATTTACATTGTCTGAACGACCATAATATCGCACGTTAGACTATTTCCATGTGATGTATCTTTTGGAAATGTTTTGTCTACTTGCACATAAATCTGGCACCCAAGATAGTGCTATATACATTGGTACATCATAAGTAATTCATATTTTCAGAAATCAACCCCAGTTTTTGGTGGGGTTCGTGTTGCTCAGTCATTAGTTTTCTTTTTTGTGTTTGGTGTACCGTTGTATGTCTGTCTTTTTCTTTTTTTAGCCTTGGCGTTTTCAGTTTATTTTCGTCTTATGAGTTTGAATGTGTCTTTAGAACCTTTCACCTCTCTTTCAGAGAATCAAATAGTTGTTCGTCTAACCACTTCCATTTGACTTCCTTATATTTTGCCCCACACTAAGATGAAAATGATATGAAGCTACCAAGAAATCTACCAGTCATGCATTGTTTCATTTCAAAACCAACTGCAATATTCCTAACCATGCAAAATATTCGTTTTAATTTAATCCATTTCTAAGAAAGAAAAAAAGAAACAAGTTCTGGTTTCCGTTATTTGATTTATAAAAAAAAATTAAGGTCATTTGAATGTTGATTTTCTTGTAATTTGTCGTATCTTGTGGTAATCAACTGAATTCCATGTTGATGTGAAATATAGATCAATGAATATATTTATAATAGAATGCAATTCTGATTATGATCAAGGTGGAAAGTAATTATAAACTAAAAGAAAAACTGTTCATTTATAACTTTAAAACGGTATCCCATTGTGCAAAATTGTCGTTACTTTTCGTGAATAAAACAGGCAGATTATTTTAAGATCTGTATCACTTATCCACAATCCTTTGGTACATAATAAACTGCCATATAAAATATAAAGTAACCTTAAAGGGAATGTTGGGTTTACCCCACCAACTATAATAATGTATCACCACTTGATCTTGAACACAAATTAGTTGAATTTTACCTTTTCACCGCTTGATCCTACACAAACCTGAGTATCATGTAATCCATTTTACACTTGATAGTTCACACAACACAGTACAATGAACCTTGTACCTGTTCGATCCTGGTCACAACTTAGTATAATTTAACCCTATCACCGCCTGATCATGCAAACAACTCATTATAGTTTTACCCAGTCACCCTTTGATCCTACACACAACTAAGTTTAATTTAAATCTGTCACGGATTGATCCTGCACATAACTCAAATAAATTTCACCCTATCACCGCTTGATAGTTCAACCGGTTTTCGAAAGAAAAAAATACCACACTTCCAGCTGCCTACTATTTTCAACGTTAATCTGTGTGTATTAATAAATATAACATATCATTTTAGAAATGTAATTTTTCAGGCGGCTGCAATACAATCAAATTAGCTCCCTGGATGTCAACGTATTTTATGGTTTGACAGCTCTCAGATATTGTAAGTAATTTTATTTTTCGAAATAATATACAGCCATTTCACAGCGGTATAACATGTTACTTTAATTAATCTTCCCTTAGTTTATTTTTTGTATTTACATTGTATCATAGATCACATTTATTTGTTCAGTGTATGTTCACTGGTGTTAATTTGTCTTTTGATTGGGTTAAGCCATTTCAATTAATAAGGGTGAAGGTTTGGTACCATTAAAACGTTTAAACCGGCAGGCCTCTACAATAACTTTTTTCAACTTGCCCAATAGGACAAGTACATACCAAAACTTACTTGTCCGAATGGAATTGTAACTTGTCCAAAAAAACCTTTGTATTAACCTTTTTGCATTTTAGGTTGATTCAATGAACAACATGAATAAAACAATAGAACAGAATTTGATTTATATCTCTTTATACCCTTTTCAAAAATATGAGCCGAGAACAACTGAATCTAGTCATGTCTT
Source organism: Mytilus coruscus (assembly GCA_017311375.1). Taxonomy (NCBI): domain Eukaryota; kingdom Metazoa; phylum Mollusca; class Bivalvia; order Mytilida; family Mytilidae; genus Mytilus; species Mytilus coruscus. Next base: position 41 of record JAASAO010003712.1, on the reverse strand, counting down.
GTCACAGGACTTAGGTTTTAGTTTTCATCAATGCCAAAGTC
>JAASAO010003379.1:0-16346 GCA_017311375.1 Mytilus coruscus | reverse complement strand
TTCAAAATTGCTTGGCAGCGGACTAATCGGGTTTCCTAAAATGACGTGTTTTTTGCACCGAACTGTTGGGGTTTTATTGTTTTAACAGGGTAAAAGTGATATTTTCGTATTTTTGTTTGTTTGGGAAATGAAAATAAAAGATTTTAAAACCCCATTTGACATCTTGTGCTAGAATATACAAGTCTGGAACTTATCACGGACAAGTGTTTTTTCAATCTTGATTTTTACATTATGATAGAAAATAAAGGGACATTGAGTAAAAGTACACCGGTATGGGGTAATATCATATGCCAAACAAAACACAAATGGTCAAGGAATAAGGCTTTTATTTCTGCTCTTTCCCAGATTAACATGTGCAGGTCTATTGATGGATGTTTCGAAAAGACACATTCAGACAGGTTAATATTAATGTCTCTCGTTTAAATGCAAGGCCAAGGGCAAGGATGTTAAAAAACAATCAGCAACATTCAATTCAGTTTTAGCCTATTTTACGTTACTTGATTTATATATATCTAAATATATATATTCATACCAAGTCTTCTTTCGACGTATTCATAATGATGCATGTATGAGTGATAACTGTGACAACCTAAATTATGAACCCATTTAGTCTTAGATGCATGATTGTTTTATTAGTTGTTAGTGGCTTTGAATTAGTTGTCAGTTAACTGCGAGTACTCGCAGATCTGTTCCTAGTGTCTTTTTGTTGTTGGGATGTACAAGTACCCGGCCACGTCCACTTGTATTTTTGTCCATCTGATGAGTTAAGCCTTTTTCAACTGATTTTTATAGTTTGTTCTTATGTTGGACTGTTCTATCACTGTCCCAGGTTAGGGGAAGGGTTGGGATCCCGCTAACCGTGATGTTTAACCCCGCTACATTATGTATGTATGTGCCTGCCCAAGGTCAGGAGCCTGTAATTCAGTGGTTGTCGTTTGTTTATGTGTTACATATTTGATTTTCGTTCATTTTTTTTATATAAATAAGGCCGTTAGTTTTCTCGTTTGAATTGTTTTACATTGTCATTTCGGGGCCTTTTATAGCTGACTATGCTCATTGTTGAAGGCCGTACCATAATTATGACGTCTTGAAAGGCTATTTATTATTTTTTTTTTCTTTCTTTGACGCCTTACATCGTCGCAGAAGGGCGTCAAGGCAAAAATTTAGAATTGCCTTCCCAGACGTCATAATTATATGAATTAGAAACCTTAAATTCCTGCTATGAGGACGAGATACTGATAGAATCCCACACATTTGTTTGTGGATTAATAAAATATATCATTGCGTGATGTGTGATTAATGTATAAAGTAAGAGGTGATTAACCCAGGCGGAGTAAACACATAGACTGACTGAGAAGATAGGAGTCTCCATATTCATTTGCGCACAAAAAGTCCGGTGCTAATAACACAAAAAGTCCGGTGCCACTAATTTTTCAAATTAACCATCATTTAAGACCTTAATAGTGCATGAAACAGTTCCGAAAGGGAAAATGTCTACATTTAATGAATAATAACCAAAAATTTACTTGGAAAAGAAAACACCATGCTTAAAACACGCTTCAATTAGACATCTTTCCATGAAAAATGTTTGTTTTCAAGTTCGGGTACCACGTTGGTGGAAACAATTTGAAATAAATCGTAGCTTCCCATGAATATATGATTAGCTAGCCAGCAAAATAAATAATTTCCCCATTCCGTGACATCAAGCTTATTTGGAAATATTAATTCTGCTTTAATACAAGTTGAAAGAAATAACCACTTACGCCAAATGTTGTCATCTGAAAACGCGATAAGTCCGTTGCCGAACCCGATTAGTGCGGAAACGCCGAAAAAAACCCGATAAGTCCGTTACCATTCTACACCGTGTGCTGAACAACTTTTAAGCATATGCTTCATAAAAATTCCAGAAACGCATCAAAATGCTGTTTGTTTTCAAGACTAAAAGTACACATATATATTTAAGTAGTCGTAATTCGTAAAGGAGAAGTTAATTTGAGAAAGACAGATGTTGGTAAATTGTTCTTCTTGTATGTATAAACCTCGACATCTCGCACCTTGTACCCGCCATTTGTACGTGAGAAGACAAGGAAGGTAGGTGTTATTTTGTATCGACTTACTACCCCACCAAATTGCATTCGGACGGTATTCTGGTTCGGGTTATGGGTACCATTTCCTATAAGTGCTTTGCCAAATGTTATCATTGAGGAAAACAGATTTGGTTCAAACATGTCAAAATTTTCCGTCAGGTATTTTCTTCTACTGTATTGAAAAATAACAGAACCAGATCAACTGGATTTTTGAAATATTATACAAAATTGCTTTGCTGCATTCTGTTGGTCCATGTACATTGATATATCATTCTTTTGATGACTTGGAGTTAAAATGACAAGGTACATCATGTTTATGATTCTTGAAAAAAATTATGCTTTCAGTGTATTCAACTAGGTAGCTCAGGGGTCAGAGCATCTCTTTATGAGAAGGTCTTAGGTTCAAATCCTAACTTAGTTTCACTGAAACAGTAAATACTATAAATGGAATCTTAACATGTATTAATCATTTAATATTTTGACCTCTTCAGTCTATCTCATGTGAATTATCAATGTACATATACAGATATAGCCAATATATGATTTACACCAGTTTTCACAACAAAAACATTAAATTGTGACTTTTTGTGGAATATTTCAGGATACCAATTCAATATGCAGTGAACATGATAATAAATTGTTGTATGTGTGCTTTTTTTATGAAACAATTATTTTTGTTTTGTTTTACAAGCAATTTGAGAAAACTTGGTATAAGTAATTCAGACTCAAATAATTTGATATTAGTGATACATGTACATGCACTCAGTGTAAACAACTAGGTAGCTCAGGGACCAGAGCAGCTCTTAATTTTTGTTCCCTATTTTATTATTTAAAATGAAATGTTTAATCTAGAGTGTATAATATATGTGCATTTAATTAATCAATTTTTATTATTAGTTTTACTGTGAATTTTATGTTCACTATAAATTTTTTTAATAATTTAAACTTCCACCCCCGCATTGTTGACATTTGTATCGATAGATTGATCTCAATACAGGTCAGATCAATAGTTCAATTAGGTCAAATAGTTCAGTTCTGAAAAAAAGTAGTCCCGGCAGAACTTATCAAGACTGCCGTCGACACCATTTTATCAACATCTCGTTTCAGAATGTAAAGTAATTTTAGGAAAAAAGAAATGGTTCATTGTAAAATATGTACTTCAAGTGTAATTTATTTTATTAAAAGAATTTATTTGGTGACTTATCACCATTACAATACAAGAAAATATGTTGGGAGAATTTGTTGATAAGTCCTGCTCACTTGATAATGTCTCCTCACTTGCACGCGCTAACTGGATACGAGTTTTACAGATATGTTTAGAAGCTGATATAGCGGTAGGGAAGGATGATAATGAAATCTTATGAAAGTTCTTAGATATGTAATAAGTTGTTGTGGCCTCTATATTTGACTAACCATCATGACTAAATTTATTACATTATTTACATAAAACTTGACAATGCTCTGCTTATTGACGTTTTATTGCACCAGATGTTGCTGAATTAGCTACATTGACGTTTTCATTGCACCAGATGTTGCTGAATTGGCCACATTGAGCCAAGGACAATTATAACAGCCCAAAGAACAATCTAAATCAATTTTGAAATCTTTAAAATCAGACATATTTTGATAAAAGATCACAAACGTACTGATAAAATCAGAACAGAAAAACTAGTCAAATGAGTTACATATAAGCATATGCCTAGAATATGTAAAAATCTGAAGCAATACTAACTTTTTTTTATTGAACAGATTTCTTTATATTGCATTATCATTATGTCATAATAAGTCAAATTATATAAAAATAAGAAAATGTAGTATAATTGTCAACATAGATGTGTTCCGCCCAACTCTGGAAACTGTTATAAACAATGCCATGATATCTTTTCCTGTTTGAACAAATATTCTATATTATGTATTCCTTTTGAAAATTTTATTCCGTTCTGTAATATTTGTTCCAGTGGAAATTATAGTCCAGAAAATTTTTTTCCGTTTGGAACTTATTTATGAAAGAACTTCTATTTCATGACAGTGTGATTGCTAATGTCCTAAGTCAGGAGCCTTTGTTCAGTGGTTGTCGTTGGATCATGTCTGTCATATTTGTTTATCGTAAATTATTTTGTTATAAATTAGGCCGTAAGTTTTCTCAATTGAATTGTTTCATATTTTTCATGTCGGGGCCTTTTATAGCCGACTATACGGTATGGGTTTTTCTCATTGTTGAAGGCCGTACTGTTGTCTATAATTGCTTACATCCACTTCATTTTAACTTTGGTGGATAGTTGTCTCATTGGCAATCATACCACATCTCCTTATTTCTATAATGAGACAACTATCCACCAGAGACTAAGTGACGTGGCTGAAAGCAACTATAGGTCACCGTATATAGCCTTTAACAAGGTAGGAATTGCTTCAGTCTTGTACTCTCTTCTGAGCTTCTATTTCTGTTAGTGTTATTTATGGTGTCTTCGTCAATCCTTGGGGAATCTAAAACTTTATGAGTAGGTGCTCATTCTTGTATGACGACATAATATAGCATTTTGCCTGTAAACGTACTAGTTGACTTTCGCAGAATCCAATTTTATTGATTAAATGATTCACGTAATTTTTGTTTGTGCGTAGTATAAAATTCTTTATCGTTTGTTGTTTTAAAATAAATTACCAGTGTACTGTTTTAGAGTTTTCTCTAGAAGGACGAAAACGGAAACAAAAGAAGTGCACCGCCAAAAATTATACTGTTACATTTAAGGAATGACTGTAATATTTTTTCTGTCTATGAAGAAATAACATCAAAAATGTGGTGCACACTGAATAACCCGCGTAGCGGGTTATTTTAAAGTGTGCACCACATTTTTTATGTTATTTCGAATAGACAGAAAAAATATTACAGTCATTTCTTATAATTTAATTCTAAATTCCATTTTAAACCGGAGTAAACCATGAAAAAACGTTGATGACGTCACGGTCACATGACAAAATTATGTCTATGAGCTGATAAAAAAAACAACGTCAGCCAATCAAAAGACGCGTTACATCCAAAATTAAATTATTATATTTTTATATTGCCATTTTTAAATATGACTTGAAGTACATGGAAAACTGATTAATGTTTGATTAACGTCTAATGGATTTGTCTTTCAAAAGTGAACATCATAAAGGATCCATTTACCTTTGGCACTGGTTCTCCGTTAAAGCGCCCAACGTCAGAGTAAAAAATGATAAATATAAATTGCAGCAGAACTTGTTTATAAAGAACATAGAACATCCTCATAGTGTATTCTATCCACCCTATAAATTTCAGCATGTAATATGCTACCGTTAATTTGTTATGATCGAGACAGTTTAGATGAAAAAACAATAAAGAAAATACATTTAACGTCATTTTATTTCCTTTGACGTCGTGATTTTCAATACCAAAATGCTAAAAACTTTTTTTTTATTAATTCACGTTAACTTTTATGTCCGTTTTTCTTATTAGTTGAAATTAAGCATGATATTCAGTCATGTCTGTATTATTATACAAGTCTTTTTTTTTTTTATCTCTTCAACACAAATTAGGGTGATAAATCTGCCTTTAGGCCTTTTCCGTGTGAACTAGTACGCTAAACAATCGACTCAGCATGTCAGTCTTGTACAAAGCAGGATAAATAATAATATCGTATTAACATGCTTTCAACCCGAATATGCCTATAATTCGCCACTAAATCCTCCTCCGTTTCGTCATCATCTTATTTACCAATCTGTGTTACCATGACTTATCATTGATGTGGTCATACTAATATCGAAAACAAATATATAAATCAACTGTTTCAATTTCAAAATGCACAAGAATGGCGTATAACGCATGGATCCCTTGCTTTGAACTGTTTTGAAAAATTCTTTCGAAGCCGAAACACAGCCCTTGTATCTTTGATGGGTTACCTTTCTTTGATATTCATTAATACCTTTTTTGTTCATTGTATCGGAAATTTGAAGAAAAAAAATTAAGGAGAGAGACGAGAAGTGTCTATTAGTTTTTTTGTGCAGACCAATGGGAGTATGTTTCTTAAAATTGACCACTTGAACACTTTAATATAACAATAAGAAGATGTGGTATGATTCCAAATGAGACAACTCCAGTCTGAATTCAACAAATAAAGATAGTCGGTAAGTTAAATTCGTTACATGTATAGTGTGTTAGTGACCTCATACGATACATACAGGGTCAGTAAATTCCGTATGAGGTTCTATTTTCGCTCAAACCCCATATGGAATTTACTGACCCCGTATATATCGTATTAGGTCACTAACACACTATGTAACTGATATTATCGCTATTTTTTGCATTTTTCCTTTGATCTTTTTTTGTGATAATTTTCATATCATGCTACTCGCTTGAGATGGAAAATTATCGCTAGAAACTATGCAGGCACGTGGCGTTGCTAATGAAATTGACATGAAAGTGATAACGTCGTCATAGGTAAAATAGCGATAAACAGATTATCATTGGTCATCTCAACTCGATTGCATTTTTCGCTTTCGCCGTACCGGCTCAAGCGAGAAAATCAATCTCGTTGAGATGATCAACGATAATCTATAATTATCGCTATTTTGTGCATTTTTCCTTTGATCTTTTTTTGTGATAATTTTCATATCATGCTACTCGCTTGAGATGGAAAATTATCGCTAGAAACTATGCAGGCACGTGGCGTTGCTAATGAAATTGACATGAAAGTGACAACGTCGTCATAGGTAAAATAGCGATAAACAGATTATCATTGGTCATCTCAACTCGATTGCATTTCTCGCTTTCGCCGTACCGGCTCAAGCGAGAAAATCAATCTCGTTGAGATGATCAACGATAATCTATAATTACATGGTGTCTTCTTATTCCGTCTGAATTACAATATATTATTGATTTGTAAGTGACATATCCGCCATCCGTTATAACTATCTAATATGTTTATTTGGCATGCCATACTCGATAAAAGTGCGGACGTGATAGAAAGCACTCTTTACCAAAACGTCAACGGATATTACATTCCACGGAGGTTACATTTCGACGATTTCGTCATTTATGAACCATAATATGTATATCTGAAGATAGAAGTTGTACTAAAATTAAATGTTGACACCGATATCGATCTGTTGGATGTGGAGTTTATTTTCAAAATTGATGTTTGTTAAGAATTGACCATTCCACGGAGATTACACGCTTAACAAATCTCTGCAGTTTTCAACTTTGTTTCGTTTTTCAGACTGATGTAATTTGGAAAATGACCATTGTTATAAACAAAATTATTTTTGGTAACCTTATGATTAAATTTAACTCATATCACACTCTATGGTGTACAAAAATTGTTGTCCTGCTTGGTCTTTTATCCATCAACAGAAATTTCAGGTTTACGAAGAAAACATTATGGACGGCCGGTACGATCACTATCGTTGTGCAATACGTACTAAACTTTATAAAAATTAGAAATATAGATAATAAAGAAATCTAAAATTCTCAGATATAAGTATAACAAGCTACGGGTATATAATTCGAAGTCGTTAGGTTTGCTTTCTTACGGTGGGACAAAATAACGTCATAAAATGGGCGCTTTAACGGAGAACCAGTGTTGGACGTGGCGGCGTGTTCATACATCCCTAGCAGTAAAAATTGTTTTTCGGGAGAAGCCAGGTGACCATACCGGCTACAGTCAGCCCTTGTGGTCAAAATGAAGTACTAGTATAAAAATATAACAGTCTCTTCGTATAATTTTACTCAAAATCAAATGATATAATACCTGGTGAGGAATCATCAAATGATATAATACCTGGTGAGGAAACATCAAATGATATAATACCTGGTGAGGAAACATGGTCATCATTGCTATTCCAAGTGAAACAAACGCCATGGTCAGTCAAGACTGTCTTGAAATCATCTGATTTACATGTTTTACCCTTCCATAAACAGCTGTTAAATACGACAACACAACATAAAACACACACATTCTTAATAACATAAAGTATCGTAGAAAAATAGTAGATACAAAAAACAACTAAACAAATATAATAACCCACTTTCTAAATTTGTGAATGCACTTAAACATCAATTAATATCCGTAAAATTAAAACAAAATAAAAAGTTTTATTTCTTTTTTAAGAACAATGCAAACCTTTTTAGGTGGTCAAAATAAAATTAATTTGTGGTGTTTTGAACTTGTTTTTCTATCTGACACAAAAGAAAGTTAATGCTCAAAATCTATACTTCGATGGTTTTGATTGCACATGAAAAATATAGTTGTTGCCTTCTCAGAATGTCAGTTGATTCGGTTATATTTGGGACACAAAGATAGATTGTGTTCAAGCGCGAGCTAGATGGAATACACCTGTTAAAATAACAGACGCTATTGGTGAGCTTGGTTTTTGGAAAAATCTTGCAGAACACTTAATGCTGTAGGTATTGATATTTTTCGGTTAATTTAACCGACATTTATGATGTTGAGTTATTTTGTGACGCCTCAGATGTAGGTGTTTGTTGATAATTCTCCACAATTTTGGATTTTCAGAATCAAAATCATGAGATTTATTGAAATTGTTTTGCGGGTGAACAATTTGGAAGTTCTACCTGCCGCGAGGTAGAGACGGTAAGAAGAGTTTTGAACAAATATGTTTCTATCTTGACAATAGAACGGTTAAAGTGAATTCTGACAATAAGAATGTTACACATATATTGGAGGTTGGGAAAAAAATACAAATTACAGAAGGTCGTAATAGATATTCACAAATCTTGCTCGAAGAACAGCATAGGTTTACAAAAACATAGGGTACCGAGAATTGAAAATAAGTATGCTAATCAATTACGTAGACACACTGATCCCGATGATTGGAGTATTGAAAAAAATGCTTTCCGTGATCTAAGTTGTCAGTTTTGTCCTTTTACTATTGACCAAATTGCTACTCATTACAAAGCACAGTGCTCTCATTTTAATTCGAGAACTTGGTATCATCTTTCACATCTTCAACATCACGATGTTTGCAATATCGTATCAACATCGTGTTTATATTGTTTACCGATACTTTGTTTACATCGTTCACATCGTCAACATCGTATGTCCAGTGCACGATGTTTATCGATATTGTCAACATCACGATGTCTACTGTATCATGTCATTATTGTGTTTACATTGTATCATATATATACTTTGTGTTTACATTGTTTACATAGTAAACATTGCGATGTTGACAATTTCGAGTCAAAATCGCGTTTATATTGTAACCAAGTCAAAAACTTTGTGTTTACGTTGTTCACATCGTAGACATCGCGATGTTGACAATAGCGAGTTAACATTTTGCTCATATGGTATACCAAGTCTATACGTTTGTGTTTACATAGTTCACATCGTAGACATCGCGATGTTGACAATAATGTGTCAACATCGGTTTTATAATGTATACCGAGACTTTGTGTTTGCATCATGTCAACGTCGTGTTTATGATGTAAACCGAGTCTTCAGTTTTATTTCTACATCCTTTACATCGTCAACATCGCAATGTAGAAAAATCGTGTCAACATCGTGTTAATTTTGTATACCGAGTCTTTATCTTATTGTCCACATCGTTTACAGTGTAAACATCGCTATGTTGACTAATATCGTTTCGACATCTTATTTATATTGTATACCGAGACTTTATCTATTTGTTTACATCGTTTACAATGTAAACATCGCTATGTTGACTAATATCGTTTCGACATCTTATTTATATTGTATACCGAGACTATATCTGTTTGTTTACATCTTTCACCTCCTCAACATTGCAATGGGTTGTTACAATGTAAACGATGTTAACACGATATCGTTAATACATTGTATACATCGCGATATTAACGATGTCAACGATGTATAAATAATATATAAGAGTCCTTGCAATGTTAACGATGTTGACACGATATTGTGTTAACATTGTTGATATCGCGATGTAAACGATGAAAACACGTTATCGTTACTACATTGTAAACATCGCGATGTTAACGATGTCAACTATGTTTACGAGTCTGCAGTATACTCTATAAAATGGGCTACAAATTAAACGATAGATCCTACAAGCAACTCAATTATCAAGTCTCTATTAGAATCTTGCAAACGGCTGAACGGCGTGAAAAAATGGCGTGAAAAAAGATCCAGTTGATAATATTATGCTTAGAGAAGTATGTGTAGTATGCATCAGCATTCTAGTTACTTATTAGTGATTAGGGATTTGACTATGATACTTTTAACTTATGTGGGATATTTACGTTTTGACGAATTAAGTTCATTAACTTGTAAGGACATTAAGATATTTGATGAATACATGTTTATTTTTCAGTATAGGCAAGGCAACGAAATTTTGATTTCTAAAGAAATTCTCATGCATGTCCTGTTTTGATGTATACGCGTTATTTGGGCTTACCTGATTTGGATATTAATTCTGATCACTTAGTTTTCAGACCCATATTTAGATCAAGTGGTACAGCTAAGTTAATTTATAAAAAATAAGAAACTTAGTTATACATTAGCTATGCAAAATATCGTAAAAAGGTTGAAAACGGTTGCTCCTCATCTAAACTTAGGGTTACACTCATTGCGTACTGGTGGTGCTTCGGCTGCCGTTAAGTCAGATGTTAACGAGAGATGTATAAAGAGACATAGACGTTGGAAGTCCGATTAAATTAAAGACGGTTACATTGTAGATTCGTTTGAGAATAGACTTTCAGTTTCTAAGAATTTAGGTTTATAGACATATCACTTTTTCGCCTCAGCCCTTTCTTTGATTTTTATTGTCTTGTGGGCGACTGGCAATTGTAATTTTGTTTGAGATATTTTTGCCTTATCTTTCCTTGTTGCTTTACCGTGACAAAACTCTCATCTTCTAAAACTGTTTTACACTTCAGTAATATATTAAGCGTCAATAGCCATATCTATGTATCTCATAGAAATATTAAAAATTATATTTGTATATATTATTATGGTAATTTCTTGCAATCGTCTGAGTGGAAAAGAGCAACATTAAATAATATAAATCATTCTTTTTTCACGTCAGAGTGAGACAATACTGTTCGTTTTTTTCTTCTGCCATTTCAAAATTTTGGAAGGCAAATCGTTGCTTTATTCCTGTACGAATACTCATTAGTTTTTAACTACAAATGACGTTACATGTAGTTCAGAAAATCCAGTGATAGAAATATGTTACTCTACATGTAATCTTTGAACTTTTACTGAACGTGTACATAAGTAAAATACCTAAATATAAGATCTTCTTTTTGGTGTGTGGTATTCAGGTATAATGATTCCAGTGTAATGTTTCCGTAGAAACTGTCTTGTAATAATTCATCCACACCAGATTGCGTAGTAAACATCTTTTCTATCATTTTATACCAGCCATATTTTTCGGCCAGAGTCGCTCTGTCAACAAGAAATGAACAAGAGAGTCATTTTGTTCACTCAAAAATATCTTTTAAAAAATCCGTACATCATGTACATCGCTCACTGTATGTCAGTTTAAACAAATCAGATTAATGGTAATTGATTGATTATATGATCATGACTGGAAAACAAATGGTTTCAACTATGGTTTGTATATAGATATAAAAAGATGTGGTATAAGTGCCAATGAGACAACTCTCCATCCAAGTCACAATTTATAAAAGTAAACCATTATAGGTCAAAGTACGGTCCTCAACACGGAGCCTTGGCTCACATCGCACAGTAAGCTATAAAGGGCCCCAAAAATTACTAGTGTAAAACCATTCAAACGGGAAACCCAACGGTCTGATCTATATAAAAAACGAGAAATAAGAAACACTTATGAACCACATCAACAAACGACAACTACTGAACATCAGAGTCCTGCCTTAGGACAGGTGCAAACTATTGCAGCGGGTTTAAACGTTTTAATGGTACCAAACCTTCACCCTTATCTGAAACAATAGTGTAACATCACAACATAGAAAGACACACTATAAAATATCAATTTAAATGGCTTAACTCAATCAAAAGACATATTAACACAAGTGAACATATATGTCTGCTTTCAGTTAATTTTGAGTTTGTTTTTATTAAAGTGTTACTGTTTTTTTTTTTGTTAGTGTTTTAGTTGTAATTTATTTACTTTTTCAGAGGGATATGGGGTGGGGTAAACATGTACGTTTTCCGAGGGACTCATTTATCATCAATCATTGTGAAGTTCTTGTGATATGTACGAGTTTGTAATCTAAGGTACATACATCCAAAAGAAAAAAAAAATTACTAATGGTGACAGAAATACCGGGTTTTTTACCACAGTATGGGTTTTTATCATTGTTGAAGGTCATACAGTTGCCTATAATTGCTTACATCCACTTCATTTGAACTTTGTGGATAGTTGCATATCTCATTGGCAATCATACCACATCTCCTTATTTTTATATTAACATCTATAAATGCACGATTTTCACTGAAAATTGCTCATTTTCTAAATGATGTTTGCAATATATCGACAACAAAAAATTGACAGCTGAATAATATTTTGATAAACAGCATTTAGTAGAAGTAGACTTACTTAAAGGCGTTTTGGTTACAGATAGTAACGGCAGGAAATTGTAATGTTTTGTTGTAGTTGACTCCCAAGTTAACTGTTACCGGCCATCTATTGTAATAAATAACCCTGTCTGAAATCTGGTAAACAGAGGCTCCAAAACACATTAAAATCAATATTAACCACAGTATTCTGAAACAACATTCACATAAAATCATTTATAAAATTAGTTTTAGAAATTCACAGAAAATCTGTACTTGTCAAATTGACAGCTGTCATGAATTTATTCTACAAAGTTTAGTAACAAAATATACATTTATGTGTTCATACTTAGTGATGAATTAACATGCCATATTTTTGTTTTTAAGAATAATTTATTTATAATATTCCTTATATTTCCATTTATTGGTGTAAAGTGGTCAAGAAGTGCGTCCATCAATTTTTCCTGAAAAGACACATTTTTATCAAGAATGAGCAAAATATGCTCATTTATATCTCCTTGTTCAAAATCTGACAAAAGCAAAAAATATCTAACTTTGGATCACAGTCTCTGCGCCATTCAAATCAGTAAAATTATACTTGATTTTTACAATTTCTTGCAATGTTGTGCTGCTGGGTTTCCAATGTTATGGAAAGGATGGGCGATCAAAAAAAAATAATAAGGTTATTTTGTATGTTGTCAATTATAAAGACAAAAGTACTAAGATGTGAACAACTACAGGTCACCGGCTTCAACAAATATATTTAACCCGGCCATATTCTCTGTGTGCTATCACAATGTCTGTTGTCATGTGGATGGCGTAGGTCTGTCATTATTGTTTTGAAACTCCTTTAATGTTATAAACTTAATTATGTCATTTGTTTCTCTGTTGAATTTCATCATTCCGAGCTAGGTCATTTATAGCGGTTTTAGTCACTTTTGAAGGTCGTACTATAACCTATAATTGTTCCCATTCTTGTTTTGTTGGTCTTTGGTGGAACTTCATACTTCAGCATTATTTTACCCTTTGATAAACTGCCGGACGGTTACGTTCCAAATCATTTATAGTATTAAATTAATAAATGTTTATGTGTAAAAGAGAAAATACGGACTTGCATATTGTATTAATTTTATTTAAAGCAATAATAATAATAATAAAGAAAATAATAACAATAATGTTTTTATTTCTATCATTATTTATTATTTTTTTTGCAAAAGTCTTACCGTCTGTGTGGAAATGTTGTTTCCTCAGCAACATAACGTAATCCATGAAAGCTTGTTTGGTCACTTAAATCTTTTAATGCCTAAATCTTTTTATTTTCACGTCATTTTCTGAAACGGCTATCTTTTCTTCGGTCATTTTTTAATCTTGCTAAGATTTCTATTGCTATTTTACATAAACTTTGTGTATTTTTCCAGGATATATGTCTCTGCTTTTATAGTGCCAAATCAACAATAAAACGGAAGCACGTGCCAACGGGATCATACCATAGTATATGGTTCACTACAGGTTGTAAATAATTACCACTTTATGGTCTCTTAGGCTTAATGAGTTTAAAGGGAACAAGTTGCTTTCTTTAAAAAAAAAAGAAAAGCAGTACGCAAACCCGAGACCGCTGACTGGTCACCAAAAATTGTTTCTGAATTTTTTTTGCTTTTGACTTGAAATAATTTACTGTTAATAGAATAAGGAATCGTAATGGTGATGTTAAAACACCTTTATTGAAAATATGTAATTGTGTATTGATTCTTGCACAAGTCTGTTGAAAGCAATGTTGGATTTTAGTTGTGAATAGAAAAGTGTATATATACAGCTATTATTTGAATTAACCTTTTAAGGCTTGATTATTTTATTTATTACTTGGGAGTGTACATTATTTTTTTAATCCGATTGCAAATCAATCTCATTTTCTGCAAACCCGATATCTAATGCAAATTGCACAAACCAATCGCAATATAAATTTAAGCACTCAGTTTGTTTTATAATCTGGATGCGTTTATTCAATCTTTCATATCTTCTTATTTTGTTTCCTGGATGCCTTCAATTATTCTTATCCTTGTTATTAAAACTGTCTGTACTCATGGTAGATGTTGTTTAGATAATTTAAAGTCCAGTTTCCATGTGAAGTGAAACCCTGTGGTATGCAACTTTTAAGAAGGTTTCGTATAGTTTTCTAGAGAGTATCACAGAGGCTTCGTTTGGGACCTCTTATAAACTGCCAATTATTTTGGTCTCATAAAACATCTCTATTTTTTAGGAATTCCTGAAGTTACTTAAATCAATCCAAATATTTTACAGGAAAACTTGGTTTTGAGGGAAGAATATCTTATTTTCATAAGTTTAATGAATACCTGAACATACTCTCAAAAGAACTAATTTATATAAATATAATATGTATAGATATATAAAATAAATGATACCAGTATTAAAATGTTATACGCCAGAAGAAAATCCTTAGTATTTCTAAAATTTCAAAGTTTACAATAGGACAGTCACTCGAAAAAGAAAAAGAAAATAGAAACAGCTAAAGGTTAGAATACATTAAGTAATGATGACTATGGCAAGCCGTTCTCGTCAAAACTATGTTTAAACCATTTTTCGAAAAATTTACACACTGAGAATTAAAAAAAAAAACACACTGAGATTAAAAAACCTAAAAACACACACTGAGAATTAAAAATTACACACTGAGATTTCATAAAAACGCACTGAGATTACAAAAAATGAAAAACACACACTGAGATTTGTGCACACTTTTTATGTGCACGTATCTAATTAGCATAATTAATCTGAATTTATTGGCGCTAAATGTTTTATAAAAAACATTAAAAATACAACTAATAGAAAAACTACGTTATTAAAGACCAATAAAACAAGAAAAATACCCACTTACTCTCATTACAAAATACAACCAAATGGTGAAAAACTTTATTAAAATTATAAGAAAACATTGGAACAATCTGCAAAAATACAAACAATGCAGTGATTTTTTTCCGAAGTGCCTATTATAGCATATATACGTAACAAAAATATAAAAGATTACCTTGCGAAATCAGGGTAACAGTTGAAAGACTTTTGAAAAGGGACCATGCTTAAACAGTTTTAAGCAAAAATCCCCATATACTATTAGTAATAATCTGAATTATAGGCAAAAAACTTATGAATACGAGTTAGCAAAAAAACTTGTTAAGTCTTGAAATTTATTACGAATGTTGGTTGTAGGAACCGCATTTCATTATAATGACAAGAGTTCGGGAGACCAAGATATTAATCTGTTGAATTATTCATCTCATGAATATTCATTGATTAGTAATTTGCATATTAATCTCAGTGTGTATTTTTGAAATCTCATTGTGTAATTAACAATTCTCAATGTGTGTTTTTCAATTTATTTCATCTCAGTGTGTCTTTTTAAAATCTCAGTGTGTAATTTTAAATTCTCAGTATGTGTTTTTCATATTTTTAAATCTCAGTGTGTAATTATAAAATCTCAGTGTGTAATTTCGATTTCTCAGTGTGTAATTTCAATTTTACAGTGTGTTATTTAAGGTTCTTAAATCTCAGTGTGATTTTTTAAATTCTCAGTGTGTAATTTTTTCGAAAAAATGATTTAAACATAGTTTTGACGAGAACGGCTTGCCATAGATGACCATGCTTGAAAGTCACATGTCAAGCTCTTACAGCCGTGTCCTGAATTTAGATAAGAAATGCGAAAATTCATATTCGCGAGTGAAATAACTACTCATGCATGCACGTGGTTTTC
>JAASAO010002724.1:0-14983 GCA_017311375.1 Mytilus coruscus | reverse complement strand
ATTTAATTTGAAAATGAGTGCATTAAAATGACATTTTGTTTCATTTTGCAGAGAATTATGTGGACCAAATTTTATAAAATAAAAGTTCAATTTTATTTTGATAATAATTAAAAATTTCTTTATGACATTTGATTTGAGTTATTTCTGAATAAAAATGCATTTTTTTCAGAAATAACTCATTTATCAAATTCGTTAGGTAATTTTAATGTTATTTAAAAATTAAAAATTAACTATTTATTTTTATAATTAAAAATAAATTTTTATGATACTTATAAAATACAAAATTACTTATTTTTACCAAAAACAAATTGTGTTATCTTTTAAAACAAAAAGTGATGTTTTTCTTCGAAGGAAATAAGGCCACAAATCCAAATTTTCCAAATATACAAAATTTCTACCTCATTTAACTCAAAAGTAGCACATAAAGGTATATTTTTATTACAGATTTGATTTAATCAGGCAAAAATAGCCTATATGCAAATTTTCATCAAACTGTAAATACAGGATCAAAACTGTATTGTATGCCCTTAAATAGAAAATTCTTCTCAAATATTATTATTAATTTAGAGTATATTTGTGATATCAATTTATCCAGTATATGTTGGTATACAAGGCAGTTTATACGTGTATTATATATTAAGTAAGGAAAACAGTATTAATAAATGAATACATTTAATGACATCAAAATTTACATGGAAATTTATGGCTGCTGTTGCATTTGGGGTCTCCAGAACTACTGATCCAATCTTTTCAAAATTTGATGGTTCTAAACTTGTGAAGACCTTCAAGATTTGATGCTGTTGCCATAAATACAAAACATAAAAGTGAAATTTTCCAAAATTTGATTCAATACTATTGAAAATTTATATATACATTCCTAATCATGTATTGAGGTTAATTTAGTGTTTCTTTTGAGGTTGACAGATGCCATTGCCATTGATAAATATATTGAAATCAAGAAGTGTTAAAAATTTTGCAAATTTAATCCCCCAATTATTGGAAGATTTATACATACCTTCTTAACTGTGATTGACAAAAATTAGACTTACATGTGACAGATTTTTTTTATTTAGACAATGAACTGGAGACAGTCCTTAAAGAAGGAGATGTTATTCTTACAACGACAATGAATGAGTTCATCAGAGAATTAGAGCCAAAACATATCCTTGTTTTTGCAACAGGATCAAGCAGAATACCCACAACTGGGTTCCATCCAAAACCGGTGACATTTCACCATGACAATACACAATACTTTCCATGTGCAGTGACTTGTTCAAATGAGTTGCAGTTGTTTGTAAATGCTGCAAATACCAATCTGTATGTATTTGCAAGTAACTTTTGGTTGGGTTGATGAATGGAGGTACTTTCAGTAAATGTTAATGTATAAACAGTGATTGTTGCTCAGACCATTGTAGATTACTGTACATTAAATGTTAAGCTAATATAAACAAAACAAATATTAGCATAATGCTATTTCTTGGCACACATTAGCTTTAACTTAAAATAAAATAAAATGAAAATAATCCTATTCATTTTTCATCATTAGCCACAAGTCAGATATGAATCAATCCAAATGTTGTAGAATTTTAAAATTATCAATTACAGAAATGAATGGGAACTGTTGACTAAAAAGTTAATCTGTTCACTCACATTTTTGAAGAAAACTTTCAAAATTAATGATACACTTGTAGAGATTTATTTTTTCATTTAATGAACTTAGATGACTTAGTGGCAAAACAATTGCAATATAGCCAAAGTTGCTTCTTATAATTTTATCTGATGATGAAAAGAATTTGTACTTTTTGGTCAATTTTGGATGCAAGTAATGCCCTGACCACATTGAAGTTCTTTGTATATCATTTTTATTTAAAAGTAGATATTTATCATACAAATCATTTATATGAGTAGTAATGGCCAAATTTGATATGACGGTTGTTTTGTTGTTTTTTGCAATATTTTATATTTTGTTTTTGATGCATCACTTATTTACATCATAAGCATTGATGTTTATGGGAAGCCATTCTTGTCAAAACTATGTTTACCATTTTTCCAAAATTTACACAATGAGAATTGAAAATTGAAAATTATACACTGAGATTAAATAAACTGAAAACACACACTGAGAATTGAAAATTACACACTAAGATTTATATGCACACTACTAATGAATATAATAAGGATGAAGTTTTCATTTTCCATTTGCGATATAAATTTGTGATTCCCAAACCATCTTTTAGCTACGTATTCTAGAAATTTGTATTCACCGCCATCTTGGTCAGTATCAATGTTGTATTCCATCTCTTGCAACCACTCTGGCATATCCACTGTTGACAGCTTTACATTCCAGTATCTCTTCAAAACAGACCTTGCCTTATCATAGAAACTTTTGGCTTCATAATGATTTTCTCCTTGTCATTGATTACATACTCTATAAGTACATTTGTCCCAGGAAGGACAATGCCATGTTCTCACATGTCACAAAATCCACATTTTATTTTTTTAAATCTCAGTGACTAAATTCTTTGAATAATGGCTTAAACATAGTTTCAACATAGTTTTGACGAATGGCTTGGCATAGAGGTTTAAGTAGTTCATTCTAGTCATGTTTGATGTTAGTAGAATTAAGTTTACAAGCATTTTTTCAATATAAATACTCAATTTGTTTTACGTGTGTACATATTTCTTATCGCAGCACCTTACATGTTTTTCTATTGCCTTTACTGTGCGTGGTGATATATTATTTTTATAAGACAGCAACAAAATGTGTGGTTTTATTATTGTATAGGTGTGTTCGTCGTACTAGACAAATGTTCCTGAAATTTTAACATAATGGTCCTTGCCACTAAATGAAGCATGACATTTGAAACTGAGATTGTAACCCACTTGTTTCAAAAGAAGAGGGCCAAAGGGGCCAATAAGGTGTGTTCTTATTTCAATGTGGATCATTTATTTTGATACTGATTTTGATGATATTTTTGGTCAGGTTGGACAAAGTTCAAAACCTGTTTATCGATGGGCGGGAAAAGTAGGTACATAAATTGTGTAATCAATTCTCCTAGTTTTCATCCCAGACCCTGAAACTTCACAGGAAGATTGTCAGATGTTAGCTCAACTTTTCTTCTTTTATAGATTCATAATGAAATAGACTGCCTGTGATTTTCCAAACAAATTTGATTGACCTATAAGGGGCTAAAAGGACTGATGTCCAAACTATTTACAACGCCCTACATGTATTTGAAACTACATGTGTTCTATCATTTACATCAAGACTTGCTGTGTTTTTATTAAGCTGCCGCTACATATAGCCCTACATATGCCTTTCCTGTGCAATTCCTATTTGTTAAGGTCAATTAACTTATATAGTTTTAGTGCTATACTATTTTAGTGACGAATGACAAATTCCAGATCTTGTTTGATATTAAGTCTTCATGTTGACTTTAAAACATAAAGACTTTTTTTATGAAGTATTTGTTTATATATAATATATATATATTTGTTTTGTCAAATATTATTTTACAACTTTATGTTCAAGTATTCTAGTCTTGTTTAATCTTATATTTGTTTTGTCAAATATTATTTTTACAACTTTATGTTCAAGTATTCTAGTCTTGTTTAATCTTATATTTGTTTTGTCAAATATTATTTTTACAACTTTATGGTCAAGTATTCTAGTCTTGTTTAATCTTATATTTGTTTTGTCAAATATTATTTTTACAACTTTATGGTCAAGTATTCTAGTCTTGTTTAATCTTATATTTGTTTTGTCAAATATTATTTTTACAACTTTATGGTCAAGTATTCTAGTCTTGTTTAATCTTATATTTGTTTTGTCAAATATTATTTTACAACTTTATGTTCAAGTATTGTAGTCTTGTTTAATCTTATATTTGTTTTGTCAAATATTATTTTTACAACTTTATGTTCAAGTATTCTAGTCTTGTTTAATCTTAGTAAAATTTAGTTTGCAGATCTTATTTAAGATCTCAGGTGAGCTTTACCGTCACTTGGTGTCTGTCGTCTAGAATATGTCAGTTAATTTTTTAAATTTTAATCTTCAGAACCACTCTGCCAAATTCAACTTAATTTTGCTGAACATTCCTTGGATTGTCCTCTCTGATTCGTGTTTTGATGTGGTCCAAAATTAAATATGGCCCAGTAAGTTGGAGGATGTTGAAAAGGGCAATTTTAAATTTTCTTCATAGTTCAATTTTATAGCTATTTTCTATGTAACCAGTGAAGATTCAAGGTTCAGCACAACTACTTGGGTGATGCTCTGTAATTTTTTTAAAATGTAGGTCAATGTGACCTACACATTAAATCAAGTGTTAATGGTCAATATAAACAGGTAGGAGTTATAAAATATGTACATATGTTTTAATGTGAAATGAAAATAGACAATTCAATCAAAAGAGATGCTGTCTATCAGATCAAACTATTTCCATATAATTTGTGTTCTTTATGTATTGGTATCCAGTTTATTTTTGAAATTAAAACTTGCTTTTATGTACAAAAGTGTTTATTGAATTAATGGGACTTGTAAACAATTTTAAAATTGTTCCTTATTCAAATATCTGACAGTACAAGTGTACATAAGAAAAGAGATACAAGAACTCTACCAAATCAGAATTTTTGTATGGTAAGCATATCATGCACCTGTCGATGTAGTACAGTTGCCATAAAAGTGCAGTGTAAACCTACCTTAAAAATGCATGGGAAAATGGTGTTGTTATAATGTGTAGTCCTTGTTGTAGACTTACAATTTTCTCAAGTAACTGTGAGCAAGCAAGACCAAATCATGGCAAGCTGTTCTCGTCAAAACTATGTTTAAACCATTTTGAAAAATTTACACACTGAGAATTACAACAAAGCACACTGAGATTTTAAAAAAATTGTGATACACTGGTAGTAATGATCTGAATTATAGGCAACAAACTTATGAATATGAGCGATGTTTAAAAGTCTTGAAATTTATTACAAATGTTGGTTGAAGGAATTGCAATTCATTATGACAAGAGTTCTTGAGATCAAGATATTAATCTGTTGAATTATTCATCTCATGAATATTCATAAGTAATTTGCATATTAATCTCAGTGTGTAATTATCAATTCTCAGTGTGTGTTTTTAATTTTTTTCAATCTCGATGTATAATTTCGATTTCTCAGTGTTATTTTAGGTTTTGAAATCTGTATTTTATTTAGAAAAAGGTGTACAAATAGTTTTGCACCTGAACTGCTTGCCATACAAAATTCAAATCATATTCCATTTCTATCAATTTATTGGTCTCATTGCCAATGTTGATCACAACAATTGTGTGCTACATGTATCAGCAGAGTCGAGGAAAATAAACAGGAAGTGACCATAATCAAATAAATTACATAATATATGGCCAACTTGCAAAACATTAAAGGGTAAATTCTGGTAGGTTGTGATATCGATTTGGTATGGTTGATTTACAACAAAAACAACGCTTGGTACAAATATTCTTCTTGGTACACAAATTTTATCCTTGGCTTTGAAGTTCAAGATAGACATTTCAAAAGAAGCTAAAAACCAACTGCATACCTGAAAGGTCGGACAATATCTGTTACAAAACTGCAGAAGCGCAGTTAAAACTTAGCGCAATGCCGAACCTAACCAACATGTATCCACTTTTATTATGTTTGCTTTCCAAGAAATGGACCTTAATGCCATAAATGAATTAAAGCATAAAATATAGGTCATACTCAACAAATTATTGTGTGACTTAAAAGTGGGAAAGACAGGTGCCTTGCTTAGAAATGGTTAGAATACAAACCAACATGTAGGTCATACTTGCCATTATATGGAAAGAATGTTCAGTATTCCCAACATGTATCCAGTGATGACATTCATTGCTATATGTATAGTATCCAAGAAATGGACCTGAACCCAAAACATAACCAGACTTGCTGAACCGTATAATATAGGTCATAGTAAGAAAGTTGATGCACGTTTGTTCAGTAGTACCCAAGATGCATACTTTCTGTAATAGTCTGATGGTAAATGATTGAGCCCAACTGAAGTAATGGCACAGAAAGCAAGAGAATGAGTAAAATCGGTTTTAGTGGTAATGACCTTGATTTTTACCATTTGCCTCAAAATATTAAGTGTGGAAATTTTGATGACTAAAGGTAGAGACACACTGAAGTTACAGTGGGAAACCAAAAAATGATCGAATAGATATCACAGACAAATGTTTTGCCTGCCTAGCATCAAAGTTATAAAACAGCCTTGTTTTAGACTGTGTATACCTGTGGGTGAAATAGTAACCATGAACAAACACAATTTTAAACTCTTGATATTGACTGCACTATCGGAGTATTAACTGGAGCATTTTTTAGGTTTGAGCTTCAGTATCTGCATGAAACAGATATACAGGTAGACTAGTGATAACATGAGGCTGTGAAGAGCCTGAATCGCTCACTTGTAATGTTTTGCCAAAATCGTTCATCAATGTTTTGGTTTTTACTTTTAATGTATATTGATTAGTGTTTGAAAATGCCATTCAAAGTTTATGTTTCTGTCACATTTTCTTTAAAATGAAATAAAATGCTCTGCAGGGCGCAGCTTGATATGACCCCAGAGGTCTTACCCTGAACAGTTTGGGCAAGCATGGACACAATATTCAAGTTTGATACAGCTCTGAATTTGGACTGTGATTAAATACTTGAAAAGTATTGTTTTGGCCCCTAATTTCTTAATGGTTAGCCATAACCCCAAAATTTATCCCAACCTTCCTTTTTGGTATGGAACCTTGTGGTACAATTTCATAGAGATCCATAGACTTATACTCAGTTATTGTCCGAAACCAGAAAATCCTTGTTTTTGGCCCTAATTTCTAAACGGTCGGACCTTGACCCAAAAATCAATCCCAACCTTCCTTTTGTGGTATGGAACCTTGTATTCACTGACAAGGAAAGGTGAGAAAAATGTCACTTTCCGCTATAAAGATAATGTTCTTTCACTAAATAATTAAATAAAGTGAATATGACCTTGACCTTTGACCCAAAATCATTCTCTTTGCTCAACCCGCATGAAGTTTGTATCCAAGTTTGATGCATAAGACATAAGCAGAGTTTGAATTACATACATAGAAATTGTGTATAAATCATACCAAATATCATCATAACAGATATTTAGGGTATCTAAAATAAACTTTGACTCTAAAAACAATAGGTGTTTGCCCCAACCATATGAAGTAAGTACCAAAATTTGGTACATAGGATTGAGTAAATCAGTAGTTATGAAACCAACCTGACAGAAAGATGGATACCATTATTCACAAGGCCAACACTAGATGTCAATGACCAATGAACCATGAATGAGGTCGAGGTAAGGTTATACCTTACCATTAACCAATACACAACATATAAAAAGATGGCTTTGAAACTTTGCATGCTTGTTTTTTACCATATTAGGACTTACATAGTCATACTGCTCTCGGGTTTAACTAGAGTATTTTTGTTGAGTTATTGCCTTTAACACTTGTAAAAATAGATTAATACAGTACAAAAAGAAATCTACTTGTTTACTATCATCAAATAATAATCTGGATGCTGTTCAAAATACATCTTGTAATTTAAAAGGTCTCTAAATATCTAACAACATTCACAAAATGATTAATGCCATGATTGCCATCATCTGTTAAAGGTTGCACTTGATTATTAAGGTAAATTCTGGCTTCATCCGATAAAGTAAACAAATTTTCTGGCACTGTTATATTGTTGTTGAGATTTAATGCTGCATGAGGGCTTCCCAATCAATTCCATATTGTTGTATATCTACTACAACCTCTGTCATTCTATCACCCATAGAATAACCACCTAATGAATACCAAATCTGCATTGGTGACATATTGTTTTCAGTTCAGTGAATGGTTATTCCACTGAACAACAAATTCAGCACAAGATTTCTCAATTCTAGGTCTATATACAAAATGTAAAGCATACAAATGCAACTCGATATTGCTGTTCAATACTTCAATATTTTCCATATGACTGAAAAGGTGTTGATAATACATTGTTACAGTTCTGTTAATGTCGGACCACAAACGTTCTATCCTCTGATTATGTACACTTCTACCAGTAATAAAATACCCTACCATCTCCATTTTCATTGTTCATAAATCTGGCAATATCTGTGTTTTCAACTCCGCAGTCTCCACGACTTTGATGGCAAGCCAATTTACTAACACCAATTCTGAAAAATGTCAATGCTGTGTCTTTTTGTTGTTATCTGCTATATTCAGATATGTAATGAGACGACTTTTCCCATCAATACATCCATGAAACACAAATCGCCAAGCTATTAGCTTATGGTTTGTATCAACATGCCTGAAAAGAAAAAGAAAATCTCATGAATCATGTGATATAATAAAATCACTTTAGGTACCTGTTCTAGTGAAATATGTTTCACCCTTTGTTTATTGTGAAAGGTTTAGTTTTGTATAAAGAACTTTTTTTAAATCAATAAAATAAAGTTCCAAAAAGCATCAGTGACCCTTAAATTTTAGTAAAAAATGCAAGTTATTCAATTTTGACAACTTTTTAATTAAGTTTTGGTAATATCAGAAGGGTCAATATTTTTAAACTAAGATGTACACCTACAAGTCTACTATATATATGGCAAGCCGCTCATCAAAACTATATTTAAACCATTTTGAAAATTTACACCTTTGATTTAAAAAACACACTGAGAATTGAATATACACAGGAGATTTAAAAAACACACTAAGATTAAATAAACAGTAAATAACACTGAGAATTGAAAACTGCACACTGAAAACTGAAAATTACACACAAATTGCATGCATATTTAATAATAAAATTGAGAATGGAAATGGGAATGTTCAAAGAGTCAACAACCTGACCAAAGAGAAAACCACAAGGCCACCAATGGGTCTCAAACAGAGCGAAAATCATGCACCCAGAGGCAGGCTTCAGCTGGCCCCATACAAAAATGTTACTATTTAAGCATACTTAATCTGATCTATTACAAAGTTTTGGTATATTTTTAGATCTTGTTTGCAATACTCTGCAACTTTTGTAATTTGTCATTTTAATTTTTTATATTATTCAGAGCAACACTGAGGGAAATAAATTATTTCATATTGTTATATTACTATTCCTAATCAAAGAGATCTGTAAAAGTTCTGTGGAAAACCCAATTTTCAAAATGGTTACTTATATTTTCAACTGAATACAAACAAGAAACCATTTTCAAATTTTGACTTGGTAGCTATAGTTTCACTTAAATCAGTACATGTTCAACACAGTTTTCAAATGTGAGGAGGAGGTATACCACTATCAACCTTTTTTAAATTAAGTACAGCAGTGATGGCCATCTTGGTTATCCTATTTACTGTAATGCAAGGGAGTGGGGGAGTCACCTGCTTCTAGATTGCATTGTTGTGATGCATAGTCCAGCACAGGGCAAACTGAGTTATTATAGATAAAGTTATACCCTACTTCATGTATTCATTAAAATTTAGTGAAAATATGACTCTCAGCATAAGCAAGGCATTCCTGACTGCATGTCTAGATAACCAGATCGGGCTCACATACCAAATACTGTCGACTTATCATGCCTACTTACTGAGAAACTGACTTAAACACAAAAATTGACCTCAAGTTTTTCCTTAATTTACAGAGTTAATGAACCCAAAATGAGGTCAAGGTCAGCCGACACCTGCCTTGTCAAAGGTCTTTCAATAAAATTTTATGGCATCGTGGGGAAAGCAATTTGTCACAGGCGAGACAAAATGGTCTGTTAAATCTGTTGCCAATTTTTGTTGGTTAAGGGAATTACTGGTAATATTTTGACAAAAATTCATTTACAAATGTTTTCCTCTGAAACTACTGAGTCAATTGAAAATGAAGTTGGCCTGGATGGTCCTTAGATGAATTCCTTTAAAACTGTGTCCAATAGATCCACCCTCCATCCAAGACCAAAATGATTCAATTTTGTTGAGGTCACTTGTAATCAAGATGAGCAATACAGGCTCATTGGGAGCCTCTGGTTTAAACAATAGGGCACACAACCCCATTATCAAACTCCATCTGTATTTTGTCAAAAGTAATTGTGGGACCGGTCAATATTTATTGGTGGGTTGGGACTGGTGCAAAACATAGTCAATAGAAGGACACACATTTATTTTTACTTTATTTTGATAGGACTTCTAGTTATTTGGTCATTTGGTCTTCAGCACTAATAGGACAGCAATATTTCATTTATATATTGATCTTATAGAATGCCAAGTTGTTTGGTAGTTTGGTGTGTTGCTGTCATTCTTATGGATTTAAGAAAAGCTAAAATTTTCAGTTTTAGGTTATTTCAAGATAGTCCTTAAATTTTTTCATAAATTTTTCAAATCAACTTCCATTTTCATAAAACTCTACTGCTATATCATTTTATATTGGTCTTACTGAATGTCAGGCTATTTATTACTTTGGGTTTTTTTGCTTTCATTTTTATGGATTTAAGTTAATAGGTTAAAAAGCTACAATTTAAAGTTTAAACTAAATTCAAATGGTCACCTTTAAAAAATTTATAACTTTTTCAAATCAACTCAGATTTTGATATAACTGTACAGCTATCTCATTTATATGTTGATCTTACAGAATGTAATGTTGTTTGATAGTTTGGTGTTTAGCTGTCAAATTTATGGAATTAATTAATAGGCGAATAAGGCTGCATCAAAGTCAAAAACATGTCTGCCTATATTTGCTTAAGAAGACCATAATTTTTTTGAAAAGTAGAATAGATAAAGGGACATTGGTATTTGAACTATAAACATGCTCTAGCTGTTATTAGGACAATAATTATTAATTCAGCAAATGATAATATGATAAAATCAAATCTGTACATTTATATTCATACTGTGAGTTGACAGGTATGAATCACACTTATTAAAAATGTGGAAAAGATACAAAAATAGGTCACTGTGACTTGGTTTTTAAAGTGGTCATCCTAAAAAAATTGTCTTGTTGATCAGTATTTAACATTTACATTTTAAAAATTTCACTAACCAGAGAAGATTTATTCCTTCTACATTGTATACACGCTTTGAATTGCTCTTCTTTTCTTAGTGCTCTACCAACAGGGTCAATTACATTAAGTCTTTTCTTAATCGCCATCGTTGTATTCTAATTCCTATAAACAAAGTTCATTGTTATTACTGACATTTACATACTATACATTTAACACAGTTTACACTTACAAATGTACCATACTTTGTAACAATATTATACATTGTTCTTGAATCAGTGTTTTGTGGAATAAATACGGTATTGAACTAGAGTTTGTACCCTGATGCCTCGGGATGTGGTCTAGTTCACAAATAGGAAAAGGTCCAGAGCTACTGATGTCCCAATGTGGTCTGTCATGCTGATCTACATTTGTGTAGTAGCTTCCATTTTCAGGCTATAGTGAAAACAAGGCTAGTGAAAACATACATTGTACATGTAATGTATCCTGGAAGACCTGGGACATCCAGTTTATATAGTGGGAACCATACAATAATGGCTAGAAATATATTTTTTTCTAAATTTTGTTTACTGAAATATTCCTCATATTCATGTATATTTCATCATCTACCATCAATTACTGGACAATCAATTGACTTTAAGACTATTTTCTTTTGAAATTGTTTTAATACAGTTAATAAAACTGATTAGAAGATATGCATAGGCAACACTCCCTTGATTCATGTATTCTAATTATTACATGAGTAAAATTCTTGGTTTGATCACTAAACATATATGTAAATGGTATATATTCAGAAAATAGTATGGTAACACTCAGGGTATATACATGTATATATAGGAGGCATGATGGCTGTCCAACTTTTGATGCCAGATTGTGAAATCTAAATGTATTGAGCTTTTACCCATGTTGTTTTAATGTTTCAAATTATTATAACCAATGCAATCCACAATGTTCTGCTTTGAATAAGTTGATGCCCAAAGAGGCTGATCCAGTATTCCATAAGAGGGCCAAGACCTCTCACCTGTTTATCTGGGTCAAGCACCTTAATCCAATTGGTCCAGTGGTTTCAGAAAAGATTTTCATTGAATTATAGTTAAAATAAGCCTAATATATGCATTTTACACCTATGTTTTATTTTAATATACATGTAAACAGTTGCCATGTTGGTTGAAGGTCAAGGTCATCAGATATAATCCTATGGATGATTCATGCCAACTTTGCAGTGGAATTGAAACGAGAATATTAAAATGTAAAAGTTAACAAACGGACAAAAAACAAAGTGATGGCAATAGCTCATATAACCCTTTGGGTTATGTGAGGTTAACCAGAGGCTCAAAAAGTCTGTAATCGTCACTTGATGCCACAAAGTGCATAAAATTTTCTAAGTGCAATGGTTGTAATAAGGTCAAAATTGGATCAACTAGAATGAAACTCAAACTTGATCTGTAACTACTGATTACTATTATACAATTATATACCATATATATCAGTTCAATTCAAATACATATGAATTTAAAATTATATATAACAATTATTCTTATTACCTCTTCCCTAAAACTGCCTTGTATAAAGGTTCTCCGGCATTAGGTGTGAATTGGAGTGGGATAATTTCTTGGTCCAAGTCATTGTTGCTGATTCTTGAAAATCTATGCATATTAGAGGGGTCAAAAAGCTCATCTCTTTCTTCTGATAGTAGACAATGAGACTTGGAGACAACTGTAATAATATTCAGGTTGGTATATTATAATTAAACAATATTATGCATTTTGTCCCTATTTCATCAATAATTGAAAGACTCTCTAGGGATGAAAAAATAAAAAAAACAGAGTTCCAATGTCCCCACGTTGCACATATTTTATCTATCCAAGGCCAATAACTAAACAAAAGTCTTTTTTGGTTCTTAATAACAATTTATAAATATCTTAATTAGCATGATTAGAGAAATGAAGCATTTAGAGCAAATGCAATGTGATTTCCGTTATAATAAATTTTCCAAGGTGCATAACTACAGTGCACTTATTTTGAAAATGTCAAAGACATTGCTGATATAAACCTATGATATAAGTTTCATAAAATTCTGGCAGGAATTGTACACATGAGGCTAGCAATGCAATTTTCCATATAATCATTATTTGGGGCATAACTTTTAAAATAATTGATCGACACTGATTTTCAAACACGTCAATGTCATGAATGTTGCTGATATAAACCTATGTTATAAGTTTCATAAAATTCTGGAAAGAATTGTAACATGAGGCGCTAATGGTGCAATTTTCCATATAGTTAATGTTTCCAAGGTGCATAATTTTTTAAAAATGATTGATAGACACTGATTTTCAAACTCTCCAAGATATTACTGATATAAATCTGTGGTATAAGTTTCATAAAAATTTGGCAAAATTGTACACATGCATGAGAAAGCTAACGATGCAATTTTCCATATAGTTAATGATTCCAAGGTGCATAACTCTTTTAAAATAATTGATCGACACTGATGATCAAACTCGTCCAAGACATTGCTGATATAAACCTATGATATAACTTTCATTAAAATCTGGTAAGAACTGTACATGAGGGCTAACAAGACTGGAAGGACGGACAAAAGCAATCTATTAGTGCTATAAATACCACCAGAGCAATCTCAGGCTATAAGGCTTTAGTATTGCATGCTGATGGACCATTGTCCCCAGTCAAGGAAAAGGGAGAAGGGCTTAGGCGTTGGCAACATGATTAACTCCACCACATTCATGTCTATTGCCTGTCAAAAGTCAGGAGCCTGTATTTTGGTACAATTAGTTGGTGTTTGTTATACTTTCATCATACATTGTTTTTTTTTTGTACTTCATTGCATTTAAAACTAACAAACTGATAAATCCTATGAAACTAATGTTTGCAGCTAGCAGCAATATTCCTGCAAACATAACGGGCTCATGGGTCTAAATCAATTTTTTATTTAATATAGGTTTCTATATTTTTCTATAAATGAAATTTATCTTATACTAAATCATGTAAAAGAAAAATGAAATAAAAATATGGGGTCACCGTTCATTTACGCCACAATCCACCTTAAAAAGCATACATTTTGTTAATGTCCATTTTTTGTTGAACTAATAGGAGAAAAAGCGGTAATATCGAATAAAAAGAACTAAATTACAGAAATCCAAATTTGACAATTATAAAGTGCACACCCTATTTTTTTATAGTATATAGGAGCAATATGTTTTTTATACTGCTTATATAGTAAAAATGTAATGTAGGTCTCATTGGGGTCTAAGCGTGATGGGATTGACGATTTTTGTGGGTGACAGTTAAATTATTAAGCGTGAAATGAAGTTAGGCATGTGAAATTACAAGCATTATTTCTACAATAAGCGGGTATACAGGAATCTGACAAAACAATAAGCGGGATCAGACCCCTTTATCATGTTTATATTATTTTAAATGATAAAATGAGGTACATGGACATGAACCGGGTCCGTTCGCCTGATTCACCTTCCCATACTACGTGTTGCCTGATACCTGTTCGCCCAGGGTCCATTCGCCCAGATTTTTTTCTTTCTATTTGTTGTCCAGTCGCATAATTTTAAGTATTTGAACAAAATATTTAAAGTTTGTTAACAAATTGACAGAATATTTATATTCCCAAATCATTTTGTCATTTTCTTTGATTTACAGAGTAGAATTGGTATAAATGTATTTCTTTTATTAATATTTGTTAACAAAATAATTGTATTCAGTCAATCATAAATGTATGCAGTATAACTGAGACTAGGACTGTCTCCAGTATAATAATGAACTTGTAAATCCGTTTCATGATTTACAGTTCGTACATTGTGTTTATTAATTTGCTGAATATTTTATCAAAACAATAAAACGTTTGATTTTTTTAATAATCCATCAAAAGTCAAGTATCACAATATTCAGTGATCCGAATTATTTTGTCATTGAACAATTAACGATCCTAAAAAGTAATCTTTT
>JAASAO010001808.1:0-37077 GCA_017311375.1 Mytilus coruscus | reverse complement strand
AAACTAGAAAATGCTTATTTTGGCCCCTTTTGGCCCTAATTCCTAAACATTTAGGCAATTACCCCAAACTCAATTCCAGCTTTCCCTTTGTGATATGGAACCTTGTAGTACAATTTCAGAAAGATCCATACACTTACACACAAGTTATTGTCCTGAAACTAGAAAATGCTTATTTTTGCCCTTTTTGGCCCCTAATTCCTAAAATTTTACAATTTCTAAAATTTTGAGGCAATTACCCCAAAATCAATCCCAGCATTCCCTTTGTGATATGGAACCTTGTGGTACAATGTCAGAGATCCATACACTAACACACAAGTTATTGTCTGGAAGTTACAAAATGCTTATTTTGGCCCTTTTGGCCCCTAATTCCTTAACTGTTAATACCATAACCCCAAAATCAATCCCAACCTTCCTTTTGTGGTATTGAACCTTATGGTAAAATTTCCTAGAGATCCATTTACTTAAACTAAAGTTAGAGTGCGAAAACCAATGTGTCTTGGATGACGACGGCGACACGACGACGCCAGCGTCATACCAATATCGACCACAAAAATTTTTGCGGTCGTATAAAAATGAGTTATTTCCCTTTGAACAGAAATCTAGTTATTAATAAGTATTTCATCAAAAATTTAATTCTAGGGAAAGGGCTTTAACTGAACAAGGAGAAAATCTAAAATCGTGAAAATCAAACTTGACCTGTAACTTGTCATGATAAAACAATACACAAAATATCAAATCAATATCTTCAAGACTGAAGAAAAAAAGTCTGGAAAACTGATTTGCCGGACTGACGGATGGACAGACAGACAGACAGATGGACAGAGTGCAAATCTAAAGTCCCCTTCGACTTCATCGGTAGGGGACTAATAAGCAATTTATGTGAAGTTTTAAAAAAATATTGTTTTAAGAACCTTTTCAACCCTCAAAATCATACCTAACATTCCTTTGTTTGTATGGAACCAAACCGTGTGGTACAATTTCATAGTGATCCATATATACTTATACTCAAGTTTTTGTCTGGAAACCAAATGACTTGGACGGAGCAACACTGACAACGTGATAACATTATATGACCAAAAAAAAATTTAGCGGTTGTATGAAAGCAGTTAGATTCATATGCATCTAGATGAATTTTCAAGACACAAGTTATTGTCCCAAAACATGAAAATCCTAGTTTTTCCCCTTATTCCCAAATGGTTTGGGCCATAACCCTTAAAAATTCAATACCAACCCTCCTTTTGAGGTTTTGAACTTTGTGCTACTATTTCAGAGGAACATACACTTATACAAAAGTTATTGTCCAGAAATAACAAAATGCTTGTTTTGGCCCTTAGTTACTAAAAGTTAGGACAATAACCCTGATTTCAATCTCTAGCTATGGTATGGAACCTTGTGGTACAATTTCACAGAGAACCATATACAAAATGTATATACACTTATACTCAAGTTTTTGTCTGAAACCAAATGACTTGGACGACATTGACACTGACAACTTGATAAAATTATAAAATTACAAAAATGTAGCTGTTGTATGAAAGCAAGTAGATTCATATGCATCTAGATGAATCTTCAAGACACAAGCTATACCCTGTTTAAAATTATCAAAGTAGATAACACAACTTATGATTCCCTTAAGTATGAGTTTCAGGGCTGCAAAATGAAAAATCAGATGGAGACATTTACTTAGAGAAGAAGAATGTATCTACTGTACATGTAGCTGTAATCTTTTGTTAATGACAATGAATGATATTCATTTCCAGCTTAATTTTCTGTTCTGCTATCCACCAATTGTCTATGGAACTTTGCTGTATTATGCATACCAGTGGATTGAGAAAAGTGCAGCAGATTTTACAACAATGCTGACTGTCACCATGCTCAAACCAGTGAATTTGCATTTCATCAATACACAAAACTTCAAGTCTCACTCTGTTGAAAAAATGAAAATCATCATTATAAACACTCTGTGTAGTATTTCTGTTTGTATCCATCTGATGAGTTAAGCCTTTTTCAACTGATTTTATAGTTCGTTCTTATGTTGTACTGTTACACCACTGTCCCAGGTTAGGGCGAGGGTTGGGATCCCACTAACATGTTCAACCCCGCCACATTCTGTATGTATGTGCCTGTCTCAAGTCAGGAGCCTGTAATACAGTTTGTTGATGTGTTACATACATGTATTTGATTTTAGTTCATTTTTTGTACACAAACATGATAAAATAGGCAGTTAGTTTTCTCATTTGAATTGTTTTACATTTGTCATTTCGGGGCCTTTTATAGCTGACTATGCGGTATGGGCTCTGCTCATTGTTGGAGGCCGTACGGTGACCTATAGTTGTTAATTTCTGTGTCATTTGGTCTCTTGTGGAGAGTTGTCTCATTGGCAATCGTACCACATCTTCTTTTATATTAATATATACAATTCAAAAATACTGTAGAAGGTCCTATAACAACAACACTTTAAGGAATGCTACAGTAATTTATTGTGATCAACATGTTTTGGTGGCTAGGCCACCGTCATCAGGATAGGAAAACAATACATAAAATCATGCTGATGTATAAAATCCGGTTGAGAAAATTAAAACGTTACAATGTTGCTATGGTGAGTAACGTTATAAATAGCAATTGAAAGAGAAAGTGAAAGTAAGTATATATGAAAGTAAACTATTAAAATAAAATAAAACAAGTGAATCTGTGAGCTACTGCTCACTAAATTATATAATGATACCCCCGCCCCGCTAAAAGTATAAGGTAAATAGGAAGTTGTTGAGTGATGAATCTGAAAACACATCACACCGTATAGCTGACTCATATAATTATAAACCCTGAAACCAAATTTCAGAAATCCTTGTATTGTAGTTCCTGAGAAAATGTGACGAAAATTTTCAACTTGGCTATCATGTGTAAAATGATACAAGTGTTTGGTAAACAGGAAGTTGTTGAGTGATGAATCTGAAAATGTATCACACGGTATAGCTGACTTATATAAACCTGGATGGACGGACAGACAGAGGTAAACAGTATACCCCACTTTTTAAAGCAGGGTATAATCATGATAATAAAATAAAATAACAATGTTTTTGTTGTTAAAATGTTTGTTAAAATTATTCTGCCATCATGTGTTAACACTCTTGCACAGTGGAACAAATTATACAATAAATCATTATCAGTTGTGTTCTATGTAAACATTGTGTTCAATTTAGTCTTCTTTTTTTACTAGCAATTCTGTATCATTTGGACTGGCTTCCCATGGCCAGAGGTACTACTCCCAATCACGTCTAAATTGCTGTAAAGTGTTTGACCGCCGAAGGTATACAGAAAATAAAATAAAATATCACAAATCTATGATGACTGTAAACGCTGTGTTCCTTCATTAAACTATTGGAAGTGGCTGGTAATCTGGTAAAAAAAATACTGTTATTCATTTCTTTGTTTTTATCTATTTGCTCTATTTGACTGTCAACCATACAAACATGTGTATTTAAGAAATTGTTAAGAAAAAAGGGTAAATTCTTAATGCATGTGCTTTAAATAAAAACTAGAAGCTCTAAAGAGCCTGTGTCGCTCACCTTGGTCTATGTGCATATCAAACAAAGGACACTCTCTAACATTGTAGATGAGAATAAACTTCATAACAAAAATCTCTATTTTGTTGATCTTGTACATGTATTACTGATCTTTTAGTCTGTTTAGTTTCTCTCTTTCTTCTTGAGTTTTTGCTTAAAACACAGAGGGTAAAAAAAATCCTCATTTAAGGGTAATCACTCCTATTAAGAGTGACAGTCTACTAACTACATCAGCAAAATTTGACTTTAAATAGATCTTGCCTTGCTGATAAATTTTGTGATTTAAAGTGTTTGTTTATCTATTATAATTTAAATCATATAAGGCATAACAGAAAATCAAAGCACTGTAAGCACTACAGGCAGTTAACCAAAAACCAAGCGGCAATTGTAATGATGAAAACTATGGCAGTGTTGCTTTAATTGTTTATCACAGCTTGTTATATCTCAAGTATCAGATTTTTTTTTGTTTATTTGCTGCACTGTCCTACACACTTGTCTATAACAATATACCGTTTGTTTCCAAATTTTATCATTTATCTTTAAATTACTTTAAAATGTGTATCCTTTTGAAGATTGAATTTTGAGAAGATGTATGTACACTGTCACAGGTTAAGGGAAGGTTTGGCGCCAGCTGACATGTTTAACCCTGCCAGATTACATGTATGTGTACATGTGTGCCTGTCACTAGTCATTCAGTGGTTGTCATTTGTTGCTGTATATCATATTTGTTTTCATTATTGATTTGACATTAATCAGGCTGCTGCTTTTCATGTTGGAATTGTTTATCATTTATCATCTTGGGGTCTTTAATAGTTTACTATGCAGTATTGGTTTTGATCATTGTTGCAGGCTGTAGTGACATATAGACACCAACTTCTGTCAACTTATGACACCTAGGAGATTGACCCTGTATGTCATTCAAATCTTCTTGAAATGACAAACAGGAATATATATGGTTTAGGGGTGGGGATCTCGACCGTTTATATTTACAAGTTCTCAAAAGGGGGGATCCCCAGGGGACTAGCCCTTTATTTCATTTGATTTGTTTTATTGTCACTTCCAAGAATATATATGGTTTCGGGTTGGGGATCTTGACCGTTTACAAGTTTTCAAAAAGAAGGGGGTGGGGGTGACCCCCGTGGACTTCCTCTATATTTCAGAAAGTTGTGTTGAAGAATTATGTCTTGGTTA
This sequence comes from Mytilus coruscus, assembly GCA_017311375.1. Taxonomy (NCBI): domain Eukaryota; kingdom Metazoa; phylum Mollusca; class Bivalvia; order Mytilida; family Mytilidae; genus Mytilus; species Mytilus coruscus. The sequence continues at coordinate 32,323 of JAASAO010001808.1, read as the reverse complement.
TTTACTGCATCAAGGAAGCTATATATGGTGATGTATAGGTTTTTTTCTTCGCTTCTACCATGTCTACCGAAATACATTTGTCAAAAATATCCGACCATTTGTTGCTTCAGATGACTTCAAAACAATTTCGAATTTCAAAAGTCTCTTATTTTTTAGCTTTTTTAAATTAAGAGACATACTGTTTCCTGTCTGTCCGTCATTACGTAAGTCAGTGTTGCAACGTGTAATAGTCCTTTTTTGTCGCTTTATACTAACAAGACTGAAGACATCTGTAGATCATGCAGATTAAAGTTTTGATTTATCGTGTGTTGGTAGCTTAACGTTCAGTGGCAAATATATCATGCATATCCCATCAAAGAGTTGTCACAAGTGTTTTTTAACATCAGAGATCCTAACATTCATCCTGAATATGCAAGTTACTGGATTTAAAGTCCTTCATCCGACCTGACGCGGCTGCTATTTATGTATACATCCCACCAGGGACAGTCTATACTATATACATGATATAGAAAGTCCCTGATCCCACACTTGTAAGAAAGGGTTTTACTGTTGGAAGCGGACAATTCCAGGGATTACTTTATTTCTTTACGGCCCAACTTAACCCTTGAGATTGATTTAGTATTTGAACAAATTAAATCATATTGTCCTACAGCTACATGAGCTAGATTTTTGAAGTAAGACTTCGTCATATTTCAGTATGAAGTATACTTACATAAAGAATATAATTATATTTATTACTCATGTGTTTATAAAGATCGTGATCGTAACTTTTCCTACAATTCAAACTATAAAATTTATATGTTGAATGCACGTGTTGTGAAATGCATTTCAACATGTATTTTAACAGATAAATGTAACAATATCTGACTGAAATGATAATACTGTTCGTCCACACCATCATCCGAGCATAATATTACCGTCAAGATCTCAGTTATGCAGGATTGAAGATATCCGAAATAGAAGAAAGGGCATACGATTATTTTGCACTCTTTTTTCAAAATTGAGGGTACAATTTGTAAATTTGCAAAAATGGTTATATCTGCAGAATTCCCGTGTAACTTTAAAAAAAATCTTATTTCTTGAAATTTGTAAATTGTAACATATATTCCTAAAATAAATATAATAGAATGTTTATTCCTATCCAATTCATTCCTAATCCAGTGTTACTTGTACTGTATATGGACATGATCAGTCAGAGATATAACTCTATAGGGTTATTACAGAAAATAACTTGCGTGTGTTATTACAGATACTTTCATGAGTTGTCTACTCTTTATTCCTTAAATTTTCTAAATCTGTAATACATTGTAATAACATATGTTTGTTATTTGTAAAATTATTTTATTTATAGTGGGCTCTAGGGAACTCTTGAGACTTTGCACAGAAACTAAATGCATAGCCTTGATAACTATTTTTTTAATTAAATTAATTCATTTTTGATTAACCATGGTAAATCAATGAGACAAGGCTGTTAAGGGATAAACTTAGCTGTGATAACAAGGCTAGGTTATTAAAGGAATGTAACTTATTATACAAGACACTTGGGAATTACTGAAAACTTGCATGCAGAACCTCATTACATGCTCTGGTCATTATTTCTTACAATAAATTAAAAATACATTGTAATTAAGCATGATGTATGTCTGAGCAAATGCTTTGAAGTGATATAGAGAAGTTGTGATAACACCCTTTAGTTATTACAGGCATATTTTTTCTGTAATAACATATAGGTGTACTATGCAAAATTGGCAAACTATGAACTGTTATATCTTTCAATAGTTAAGTATACATGTACATATAGACAAAAGTAATATCAATAGAACTTTAATACATTTTAACTAAACTAATGATGTATATTGTCCCTTTGAAACATGTAACATACATATGTTATCACAGTTCTTTGATTTTTTAGTCCACAATAACAAATGTATGTTATTTTTCTGTAATAACCCTATAGAGTTATATCCCTGACTGATGATGGATACACTATTTTCCGACATGATTTTTCCTTGCCAACTTTTTAATGGCAATTTTTTTCACAATTAACTCTAAAACCAAACGTTTATTGTATTAAGAAGTGAGCTTTTTTATTCCGGCTGACAATTTTTCTACGGTTATAATTGTAGTTTTCAAATTGAATAATTAATTATACAAACATATTTATCATTTAATATTAAAACCATCATAATGACTCATGACACTGATATAATATGGCATCTAGGATCTGCTATTCATTAACATGTCGATGGTCAAACATTATTTTCAAATGTGTACTAATTAAGTTATAGGGTGTTTTGCATAAATTATCTCTACCCAGAATGCATCACAAAAAATTTGGCCATTGATTTTTGTTACTGTTAATAGCAATCTCGCTCAAATCCCTTTTCAATCACAGTTGGAAGTACGGGGACAACGTGATCGCCTAACTATATAGCGGGTTGCACACTTCGTCTAGTAATGGACTTCTGCTATTAGTTGTTTCAATTATCATGATTATTGCACCTTACTGGAAATTGTGATGCCCAGTTTTCTGCTAAAGTGACAGAACTTGTAATCTAGCTTTTGTGTACCTATTTGAACATAACAACAATAGAGACCTTAACAACTGTAAACTTGTGGAGCACAAATACAAAGAAGGGCTGCAAGGTATGTGACATATAAGTACAAACAAACTGCTAGTGTCACAAACATGATGAACCCCCTAGAATGGAAACCCCTACAACAATGAAGAAAGGAAACCAGACTTGTCATGTTTTACAAAAATGACAGTAACATGGTTGAAATATCGGCCTTCTTTACTTTAAGGGTCCCTATACTTTAGAGTTAGGGTTCATTCATGGTTATGGTTAGGTTAGGGAATGTTGTAGGTTAGGTTTTAGGGTTAGAGCTAGTGTTAGGTTTAGGTATGGGTTAGGGTCAGGTTTAGAGTTAAGGATAGTTAAGTATAGCTCAAATGGGTTGAGAACCCATTAAGTAAAAGAAGGCCGAAATATCTAAAGAAGGGCGACTCACACCATTTTTGCGCCAAGGAATAAACATACATCCAAAAGCATACCAAGTACATGAAGTACCACACTCGCGTATTGATGCACATCAGATGTCCTTCATACCACAGATCATAATAGACTGGAATGCTCTTCCGCCAGACATCCCACAGGCAGACACCAGGTGCCTTCAAGGCCCTAGTGTCAGACTACTAGAGCCTTGGAGGCTCCAACTGTTTTAATAGCCAATTTTTAAAGCTCAAATTTCACAAGTACACGTATATATAAATTTCACTGGATCTCAGCACATTACTCAACAAACGTCTTTCCCCGTAACCGGTACTTGTTAGAAAACAAATCTTATATATAGCAGAATCTTCGACTTGTTGAAGAAGGCTATTATGATTATCCGACAGAACAGAAGCAAGCGAAAATAATTTATAAGTTACATGACATGCATGTCAGAGTTACGAATGAATGTAAAAAAAAAACCAAACACTTCTTTCTTCAATCGACCAAAAAAAAACATCTATCTGAAACAAAACGTTAAAAAACAGTTGAAAGAATGACATATAAACGGAACGCTTTTAAATAGATCATTACCTGCAAGCTGCCATTTTGTCCTATTTAATCGAAGCGAATGAGACCAAAGGTGTTCCGAATTAGATCTTCGAATGAATATATATATGAAATTTCAGACATGCTACTCTTATATATGTCGAATATTTTTTCTATTTCTCACAATTTCTTGGAAAAAATTAACAGAAAACTGCAGAAAGTTCCCACCACTATGCTTAAATAATAATATATGTGATATATATTAGTGTTTTTGGTGGAAAACAAAAAGGCGAATTAGCCCAAACGCCCGTTTATAACTCCAGCTATATATGCACTTTTCAGACGGTCATATTTCAAAAATCGATAATTATTCAAATATTTGTCCGATTAAAATGTTTGGACGCGTTTTTGGGAGATATCAACTAGCTGTATAACATATCAAAACCACAAAATGGTAGCATTATTATTAAGGGTCGAAATTAGCACAGACCTTTGGGCTAATTTTTTTCAATTACCCCAAAGATTTTATTACCCCAAAGGTACCAATTTTACATATAAACGGACACCAACAATTCATATTTCGATTATATATATATATATATATATATATATATATAAAGAATCATTCAATCAAGGTAGTACATGCATAAAACAGCAGTATATATATATTAAGAAGAGAGTAAAATAGGTTTTCGATTTTCACAGATATATTATAAAAAAGATCTTGATATAAATTCTTGAAAATAATCCGCACTGAAAGATAATATTTGGAATTACTGCAATTGATTATTGGTGTTTTTACCTTTTGCCTACAACTGAGTTCACTTAATACAGTGATTGCATTCTTTTTTTATGCATGTTCAGGAGGAGAGCAAATTAACAATTACGACAATAAGTAGGTTCTGCAAGGTAGGGTTCGCCCAGGATGAATAGCAGGAAACTTTTTTTGGGGGACTGTTTCTTCGGATAAAAAATAATAAACCACAGCAATCATATCTCACATGATATTGATAAATAATTTCAACATAATGATAACATGTACAGAAATTTGAAATAATTGATTATTTACAAACGTCTCGAATTTTTCATATTCATATTTTCGCGGATTTTAACAGACATGAAGTTAGGATTACCCATGCGCATTACTTAAGCCCGCTCTTTTCCTGTTTAAAAGATAGAAAAACAAAGGACGAAGTCAAACAGAAACTTGCCGTTATCAAGTATCATTATGGTAAGTAGATGTTTCTTTGTGGCTATAACTGTTTTTCATTATTTTGAATTGTATTTAGAAATGCTGAATTAGTGTCAGTATTGCTCAATCAGAGAATAATATAACGTCAACAAATGTGTCCTATCGTAGACCACCTGGAAGGGCGACAGTCAACAATATAACATATAATTTCCATCAATATTGCTACTTTTAAGAGCATTTAAGGTTGAATGCATATTTGTTTTCTCTTGAGGTAAAATTCGAGGCATTAACATGCATTAATTATTAAGTGTCTAGCAAGAAAAAGCAAGCGATTTACACTAGTAAATCTAAATGGGATCGGTGTTCCCAACACGTATACTATATATATGTCTTCTTTCAGTTTGAGGTTCGGTAAACTGCACAATTTTACGATTGTAAACAATAAATTCGGACTAGACAACAAAATATTGAACGATCATGTGCCGTGTGTGCAGGAATTTTAAAATGTGATATCATATTTGTATTATTTTCTCAATTACATTAAATAGTACCACAAAATACAATTACTTCACACTATGGGAAGGCAACTAGAATATTTATACATTACTCTTTCACCTAATTAACCTTTATACACAAGTCGTTCTATCTTTATAACAACTTAACATGTCAGTCTGACCCTTATATTATCTTATCCTCAGTCAATGGTTGTGTAATATGAGAAATGGAGGTTACTTGCCGTTACGAAGTCTTCTTAGAAAAATAACATTATCAAATGCTAGACACAAATCAACAATACGTATTCACATCAAAGACAATTATTTATGTGAAGTATTAGGACAATAAAGAGTATAAACTGAATTCAAAATAAAGGAGGTAGCCAAGATTGTGTTTAGCATAATTGAGGACTTACAGAGTGAATACTATCTTGACAATATTCGTAGACTTCGTATTCATAAAACATTATCATGTACCTGTCCAGAATGTGCATTAAACCTGCCGATGAACATTAACTTACAACAGCCTTCCTTATCATGAACATGTATTATCTATTTTACAGAAGTTTGTCAAACAAATTAATGGCTGAAAGGAGTCTTCAGTGAAGCAAAATCAAAATTCAGTTTTGGGAATTCCAATCTATAAAATCAACTAAGGTAGGTAATTTCCCTGTATATATCATTTGTGTTGCATGTTAAATCTGTTGTTTATTCTATTTTGGGGACTTTTTATACCATATTATTTTTGTCTAATCTGAAGTGTTCTATGTAGATTCTATAGAATGTGGTATTTATTTAGGCATTTATTCGCTTAGTGTAAGTTTTTTTTATTAACACCAGGTGCTATTTTCACACTTTGATATTTTCCTACAATCTCATCAGCACCATCAATTATTAGGTTACATTTTTATAGACATCAATAAATTATATCCAGTAAAACCTTCACGTATTTTTTTTGCTAATGATTAACTTATTTCTTTATATGCTTGCCATTATGGTTTTATTTTTCATTGCAATTTGAAGATATCTAGAAACAAATTTAAGATGGCTCAAGTTTATGATAATTTTCAGCACATACAAGTTATATTTATTATCATCTTATTTTTCCAGAGATTAAATATACTGCAAAGTATAAAGATGTCGATGCACTGAGAAACAACTATCGGATGAAAACTCCTCCTGATTGAAGTCTGCCGCAGAAAGAACTTTGGATTGTTGAAGGAAGTTGACATGCAAAAGGACTAAAGAGACAATGATATCGAATGAATTTATAAAATAAATCTTGTATCAAAAGAAATATCATTGTATTACTATAGTTAAAGTTGTTCTTCGGTAAATTTGTTTTAGTGTGTCTGGATTATACCAATTATAGGTGTGAGGGTAATATATATATATCATCAAAGACATTTAGTTCCTTGTGTAGAGTTGTCTGGTTATCAGCATCATCTTATTTTCATATGTATTGTGATCATTCTGTACTCCTGTTGGATCTAAACATGTCTTCACTATTCTTCTTTACATTTGGTCAGTCACTTAACAAGGACAACTTGTAACTTATGAGAATTGTTTAGAATTCTAAATCTTTCTGTTTAGTCATGCTTTCTGTCGTGGGAATAAAGTGAGTGTCATCATTTATGCAAACTGTGTCATAAAATTCATTGAATTACTTCTATTTCATAGCTTATCAGAAATAGAAGAAGAACAGAACAAGTAGTAATAGATGAAATGATGGTGTGTGTCTACTTATATATCTGTTTAGATAATTATTATAGTTATCTTTATACAAGTGGACACACACCATCATTTCAGTTATTCCTACTTGTAGTTTTCTTGGTCTCAATAGATTAATATACATGATTCAATGAATTTAACAGGAACTCCAAAATATGTTGGACAGTACAGTAGATCACACCAACCACTGACTTTACTAAGAAAATAAACACAGAAGCCAACAAAGATGTGAACATATGACATTCATGGTCTAGATTATTGACTTTTACAAGCAAGGAATTTTGTTACAGTAACAGTTTATGTATGTTTTAAACGTCTCCCATTTAGTCTATCTATCTGGTTCATTTGTGTCTTGGGGACAAACCAAGATATAAAAAATATGCAAGGTTCAGCTGCCTGTCTACCAACAATAACAACAGCACAAGTTTGGAAAGCAGGTCAAAATGTGAATGCAGCTTTATAATATATCTTATTAATGTACTTTCAACTACTATCCAACCTTGAATCAACGTTGAATGGATGTTGAAACTTCAACGTTGAAGTTTCAACGTTAATTCAAATTTTCAAAATCAAACATAAATTTGACATTGTTTTAACGTTGAAAAACAAACTTGTTTCAACGTTGAGTGCCTCCTGGGTGCTTGCATGCAGTGAATAACATGCATTTGAATGTGAAAAATCAGCCGTTTGCTGAGTTAAAGTCTACTTGTATATATTGTGTATTCAGTATAGAGCCTGTTAATTGATTTAAATACGAAAACTGGTTGCGGTACAATTTTGGGTTTAGCATTTGCAATCCTGTTTTATTCGGTACGGGTTCATTGATCGCCCGAAACACGTTACTACCCCCTACCCCCGGCTCCTTCCAAAAAAAAATGAGGAACAAATCATGGTAACAAATGATAACCAAATCGTATGATTTCTTTATGATTTGAAAGTGATAAAATTTCACATGCAAATAAGCTAACAAATCACAACAACGAATCAAACAAATTGCTTCCAATTCATAAGCAAACCATAAACAAATTCCCAAGAAATTGTTTTGAAATCATTAACAAATCAGAGGTAATTACTTTCCTACTTCAAACAAACCACAAACAAATTTGTTTCAAATTGTCAAGAAATTATAAACAAATTGTTATCAAATCTTTAACAAATCAGAATGAAATCATATTAATTCCTACCTCAAGCAAATTGCAAGAGAATCGTCAATACATTGACATCCATCATCGTTTCACAGATTAAATCATTTGCATCAATATCAAAAATCTGTTCTGCCCCTAACACCTCCAAACTTTGAAGTGCACTTGTCTTCATTTTAGCTTAGCCACTACTCCGATTGTTAAGGTTTTACTATTTCTAGCTGCTTGAAGGACGAATTGTTTCCTCTGTGAAAGATTTATCTCGCTTCTTCCGAATTTGACTCTAACAAGATTTGACAACCATAAGGTCAACCATGTTTACTAGAAGGATGTAGAATAGGCGATGGATCTTAGTCTGGGTCCAAATCTGCTAATGTAGCTTTGCCCTACAGCCCTAGACCTTGCCAGTAAACATCATGAAAAGTTAAAACATAAACTTGCCAGTGAATTTTGTCTGCTGACTCGGAAGCTAGTCTTTGATTGCATGCCTCGATTTGTTTACACGTCTTTCACACATTTTATTCTGAAAATGTATCCTTACAGTACACAATTGTAACGATATACTGAAGTGCACAGTTTCCGAATTTAAAGGTTAACACCTTTGACATGTTTGAATAGTATTAATTGAATTTGTGAAATAATAAGTTAATGACTAAGATATTTACCACTGTTATCATCGAGTATATCTTACTCTTAATCTTGCAACCTTCTTTGTTCAGTCAATATAGAACAGTATTTGAAATTTGAATTTGATCTTAACCGGAAGTCAGAGATATAGACATGATAGACAAACCCAGAAAATCCGAATGCAATAACATTGTTTTCATTGTAGCAAATCATTAATGAATCACACCATGATAGCTAACAAAGTTAACAAATCATTTTCAAATCATTTCCTATGATATTCCACAGGTCAAATTAACACGAAAGTACGATTTGAGAGTACTCGCAGATTTTGAAAGCTAGTTAAAAGCCAAAACAATTAATAATAAAATATCATGCATTTGAGACTAAAATCAACAAAACACATTCCAGGGATTTAGTATTTTAACGTCATGAACAGTCAAAGAAGACATGACTTGTGCAATGCCAAACATAAAAGTATCGACAGGCAGTAGGATAGTTATACGAGTTAACCTCTATATATAAAAGAACGTGAGTGTGTATTTATACACCCTGTTTGAAAAGAATACAAATTTAATTATGTTTTAATTTGCTAATGACAAAATCGATATTTTTGCCAATGTAAACTATATTCAAAGATCTAATTACAACATTGGTAAGATAACCTTTACTAATAAGTTTGTTTAAAGGTTGATGAGTTTACACGGATCACATAGTGATTTCCGCGCTTTAAGTACAATATTACCATAAAATTTAGGATGTGAAATACCGTTTTAATAAGTTTTCTACAGGTACAGCCAAATTTACTAATCAAATCTTTGTAACTATGAAAGAATTTAGTAAAAGTTTTAAGTAAGTTATGGTAACGAAAGCCCTGACTTAATAATTTACCAGTGATGCATTGATTACGTTCGTTAAAATCTATGACATCACTACACACACGGGCATAACGAACAAGTTAGGATATATAAACACCGTATGATGGAGCCAAAAGAACATCGCCGTCTAAAAAGGAAAATTAACAATAGGGAATGAAAAATCGTCTCTTTGTCGTAAATTTTAGTATTGAGTTTCCCTTTAGAAATTGAAATGTCTAAATCTAGAAAAGGACAACTACTGCTGTGTATGTTAGATTTAGTTATAGAGTAAGTTCCTTTGGGTAAATTTCGGTAGTATATTTTGAGAACTCCGGATTATTTAACGAAACAATATCATCAAGATAACGGTAGGTATTGTTGAATGTATCTACCAAATGTAACAATTACGTGTCTTTACTGAGTTTGGTCATAAACTGAGATTCATAGCAATACAAGAATAAATCTGCTATTAAAGGGCGCAGTTAGTGCCCATAGGAATACCTACTACCTGTCGATACACTTTATCGCCGAAATGTACATATATGTTGTCCAAGAGAAAATCTAAAGCTTCAATCATATCTTCACATTTCCAGTAAGTGTATCTAAAATTGAGAATGGAAATGGGAATATGTCAAAGAGACAACAACCCGACCAAAGAGCAGACAACAGCCGAAGGCCACCAATGGTCTTCAACGGAGCGAGAAAATCCCGCACCCGGAGGTGGTCCTCAGCTGGCCCCTAAATCAAATTGTGTACTGGTTCAGCGAAATGGACGTCATACTAAACTCCAAAACATATAGATGAACTAAAATTACAAAACATACAAGACTAACAAAGGCCAGAGGCTCCTGACTTGGGACAGGCGCAAAATGCGGCGGGATAAACATGTTTTGTGAGATCTCAACCTCCCCTATACCTCTAGCCAATGTAGAATAAAGAAACACATAGCAATACGCACAGTAAAACTCATTTTAAAAGAAGTCCGAGTCCGATGTCAGAATAGGTAACAAAAGAAACTTCGCAAATGACAATGATACATAAATGAACAAAGGACTACTAGCAGGTACTGACATGCCAGCTCCAGACCTTAATTATCCTGATTGAAAGATTATGTCTTCATCATATGAAAATCAAGCACAATCCCTCCGTTAGGGTTTAGTATCATACCATAATAAAATATATGAGAAGAACATAACCCGTATCATGCCAACAACTGGTTTTAGAATAAATGTGTTTATTTCCAATGCAAAGACCCTATAAGTGAATCAATATTAATACCAAAATATGCAATCCTTAATGACTTGACAACAGTATCGTAACTATATCCTTTCCGAATAAGTCTGTTTAAAGGTTTGGTTAGCTTCTGAGGTGAATGCCCACATTTTTGTGCTTTGTAAAGAATATTACCATAAAATATTGAATGTGAAATACCTGAACGTATAAGATGTCTGCATGTTGATTTATATTTACGAATGATGTCCTTGTACCGATGATAAAATTTAGTAAATGTTTTGACTAGTTTGTGATATCGAAAACCCTAATGTAATAATTTTTCAGTAATACAGAGATTTATTTCGTTGAAATCAAATACGTTGTTACATACACGATCGAATCAAACAAGTTGGGATATATAACACCATAAGATGGCGACAATGGAACGTCACCATCTAAAATGGATAATTAACAATACGAAATGAAAAATCATTTCTTTTATCATATATATTGGTATTAAGCTTCCCGTTAAAGATAAAGATATTAAGATCCAGGAAAGGGCAGTGTTCATTGTTAGTATTAGCTTTATTCAAAGTCAGTTCGGCAGGATAAATCTCTTTCGTGTACATACTGAAGTCGTCATTATTGAGCGCCAATATATCATCTAAATATCTAAAAGTGTTATTAAATTTTTGAATCAGATGTTGTTTCGATTGGTCTTTGCTGATTTTAGTCATAAATTGTAACTAATAACAATACAGAAACAGGTCCGCAATAAGTGGTGCACAGTTAGTCCCATGGAATTCAGATAACCTGACGATATACAGAATCTTCATAGCGAACAAAAATGTTATCCAGTAAAAATTCAAGGGCAGTTATAGTATCAAAGCAGGTCCAATTAACATAGTTCTTTTGTTTTGTTGTTACTAAAAATGACCTAAAAGAGTTTGAACATATATATATAAATGCCCATTTAATCAGGTGTGTGAATTTTTCTTAATAAGATTATGAGGCAACGTGGTATATAGGGTAGAAAAATCAAAACTTTGAACAGATTCGAAATCACCAATATAAGCATGCAATTTATCAAGTACTTCCAACGAATTTTTGACACTCAAAAGTAATTAATTCCACTATTTTCAAAGGCCTTATTTGAACAATTTATTACCAGGTTTTTGATTGTACCAAGTGTACTAGTAGGTAGAATACATAGTTTATTAGCGGAACAATGGTTTGAAGACGAAATAAATCCATATTTGTAAGGAGTTTTGTGCAGCTTCGGAAGCCAGTACATGGTTTGAACTTTCATTGTATTTGGTTCTGCTCGTAAAGAGGTAGCTAAAGTTTATGTTTGTTACAGATGTCATTTTCCGAAAATTGAGTCAGTTGGAATGTTGGTGAATTTGTGATTTCCTTTTGTAGAACATCGATGTAAAATTTACGTCAAAAATAATGATATTGTTAGCAGCCTTATCAGCCGGGACAAAAATATATTCCTTGGCGAGTTCTTTTAGCTTATGTTTGATACGGGAAATTGGGCTATTATGGTTGTTGTTAGGAGTAAATGATCTTTAAAATGTTGAATACGTATATCAACTATGTTCATTACCGAATTAAAAAAGAATCTAATGATTTTTGTCAGATTTTTCTCGTTTCATCCATTTAGAGCAGTAAGGACGGAGTGAGTCGTGGATGATGTTACGACACTCATTCCAATTAATAATTGACGGGGACGATATTTAGGTCCTTTACTGATAGTCCCCGAGGTATCACCAGCCAGTAGCCAGTACTTCGGTACTGGCATGAAAATACGGATTTTGTGTTATTAAAATTTGTTGTTAGAAAATTTTGGAATTTTGTTTAAATTAAGGAATGTATCTCCCTCGTGCAAAGCTCTGATTCCTTGCCCTGCTTTGGCTATACTTTTTGTCCTTTTTGGTTTATAGCTCTTCATCTTTTTTATAAGCTTTGGATTTTCAAATATTTTGGCCTCGAGCATCACTGAAGAGACATTGATTGTCGAAATGCGCATCTGGTGCAGAAAATTGGTACCGTTTATGTTATTCAACTCTCGGTCACGAACGATATTAAGGTCTCCTGTTATAACATGGGAACTGGGGCCATAAATGTATTCGGATTTACTGCAATTTCATGAGGTAGGTGTATTGTCACTGATATTAACATCTTTACACACTTCGCTGTAATTAAACACATATTTACGGGTAGATTGTTTGTAAACATAACAAATAAGAGGGAGTTCAGTATTATCAAAAGAGCCAGGAATTTGTTCTTTAACAGAATGATCATTAAAATACCGGCAATATTTACAAAATCAAAACCTTTATTGACATATTTAATTTTAATAAAATGTTTTTTGTGATCTTCAGGGCGATCAATTTTTGGAAACAATTTAGAATAACAGTATGCAATTATAATTTGGACGATTTCATACTTAGGACTGCAATATGGAATTGTGTTGCATTCCTCCAAAATTTGATGTAATTTATTAACAGGCAAAGAACAGAGCTTGGTTAATAGATAGTGTCTACCGTTGTTTTTGAAATAGAAATTAGGTCCGAAATATTTGTATCGTTATTACGAAATTTTCTTTGATTGCGATTTATTCTACGCCCATGAGAACGGTTTTACGTACTGTTTTAGAATAACATAAACGGTACTAATTGTTCTGCACAAGATGCGCATTTCGACAATTAATGTCTCTTGGTGATGCTCGAGGCCAAAATATTTGAAAATCCAAAGCTTATTAAAAAATGAAGAGCTATAAACCAAAAAGGACAAAAAGTATAGCCAAAGCAGGGCAAGGAATCAGAGCTTTGCATGAGGGAGATACATTCCTTAATTTTAATAATTTCTAAAATTTTGTAACAGCAAATTTTAATAACACAAAATCCAGATTTTCATGCCAGTGCCGAAGCACTGGCTACTAGGCTGGTGATACCCTCGGGGACTATCAGTCCACCAGCAGAGGCATCGACCAGTGGTAGTTAGAAACTATATCCAAAATGTAAACAGAATCTGTTCTAGATATATTTTCAATTCCCATGATATTGTCGTTAAGACCGAGAGGATAGACTGTCTGTAATTTTTAATCCAATTTAATATAATTATTTTTCGTGATCGTACAAATTGTGAATGAGATTACCCAGGCTGCTTATTAACAACTTCTAAAGGTTGAACTGTTAAATATTTAAAAGGATGCTTGTGCTTCTTACGGTGTTGATAAATGATACTTTTGAATTTATGGGGTCTTTTAAAACGATAAAGGTGTTCTTGTGTGCGTTTAGATAAAAACATCCCGGTTTGTTTCATGTGAGTAAATATATAATACTGTGAGTTTTCAAGTGATATCAGTTTCAAAATTTAAGGAAAATGTGCGATCATTAAACGTGGACCTTACCGTATTGTTAGTGGAAAGATGGGGACATGCAAGTCATTTTTGGCATGACACTTATAGATAGAAGGGTAACCACGATTTTGTTATTAAAATGTTAGCGATTGTAGTATTTTAGATAATCGATTTTGAAGATTGAGACGTATAGATATCCTTTGAACGAGTTTAGTATTAAGTATTTTCCATTTCGAAGTTTCATGATTTGTTTTTGTTATCTGTTTTACCAATTGAAAGGAGCAAAAATGGCGTCCAGAATATGAACCAGCACACAGGAATATAAAAAGTAAAATGATAAAACTGTTCGGCTAAAGACGTCAAACGCTATTTGTCATTAAGTACCCGACAAAATACGAGTTAACAAGAAAATTTAAGGACAAAAACAAAAGACAGGGTATATCAGGGTAGCGTCTGACGTCTTACTTAATAGTAGAATGGGGCGGAATAGTGAAAACTGTTTTAAATAAATATTCCTAAAGTAATGAACATAGAGATGTTCTCACTGGACACACACACTCCGTTAACTAGTATATTATAAGAGCATAAACCTGAAGCACGGGAGGCACTCTACTGTCTCCACACGGCACTAAAGACAAACTCTGTAAAAATAAAATTGGCATACTTTCCTTTTCGTTACAGAAAAGGATTTAAACGAGTTACAGCGAATAAATTTGCAATGAGATTTTTCAAAAGACCATTTAATTAAATATGAAAACTTTTTATTGATAAGATTGTGTGGAAGTGAAGTACTAGTGTAGAGAGTAGAAAAAATCATAACTGTCAACAGAATTAAAAGGACCATCAAAAGCATGTATTTTATCTAAAACCTCTAAAGAATTTTTACACTCAAAAAATAATTTTAATACCATTATTTTCATCAGCTTTATTACAAAAGTTAATAACAAGTTCTTTGATAGTAGTAAGGAGGTAGTTAGAAGCACTGATAGATTAGTAGTAGAACACTTACTAGATGCGGAGATGAAACGGAATTTAAATGGTTGTTTGTGCAATTTAGGTAACCAGTACATAGTAGGGACTTTCAAATGTTCGGAAGAGGCTTTAAGCTGGGTAGTGGCAGTGATATGCTTGTTTACAATTTGACTCTCTGTGGAGCGTACGGACCTGAATGTAGAAGAATTGATAATTTCATTTTGGAGAACTTCCGTGTAGTATATGCGTCACATCACCACTACATTATTGGCTGCTTTGTCTGCCGGTACGAACACAAACCGTTTTGCAGTACTTGAGTTTATTTTTATTCTATAAATGAGTATATCATAGACACTATTATTAATTTCAGAATTTTTTCAAAATGAGATATACGAATATCAACCGTATTCATAAGTTTATGCAAATAACTGTCTAGAGATTTTTTATCAGATTTTTCACGTTTACATCAATTTTTATAGTACGTAGTCAGACAGAGCGTCTTTCATGACCTGACGACACTGTTTCCAATCTATTTTAGATGGAGGACGATATTTAGGTCCTTTCTTAAGAAAAGTTTTACCTCACGGTCTTCGACGATGTTGAGGTCTCCTGTAATGACATGACCATAAGGAACATATCTAAAACTAGATGTTACACAGTCTCAAGTGGAACATCATTTTCTATATTGACGTCTGATGTAACTGCAAATAATTAAAATCAAACTTCTGCTGTTTCTTTTATAAGAATACGAAACAATAGTTGGTTCTACATTATCAAAATATGGAGGTATTTGGCTATGGCAAAGACCATAATTGTAAAATAATATATGTCCAAGTAAACAGCTTTCTTGTTATTATATCCTTTTTCCGATAGAAAGGAGATAATTTATCTTTGTAAGTCTCAAGTATAAGTTTGTCTAAGAAGCTCGTCTCAACTCAGTGAAATGTCACCATGTATGTGAAAACACCGTCCTACCTACATCAATAAGATTGGACATTGAATATGTGATATAATTAAACTCATCATAGAAACCAGGATTAAACTTTTTTTTTTAGTGTCACGTACTCAGTGAAGTGACTACAGTGAATAACGTGCATCTGAATGTGAAAAAATCGGCCGTTTGCTGAGTTATATAGCAATATACGTACGTGTACCCGATTTTCACCAGTCCATCTTTGTGTCAGACAATACATTAATTTGTGTACTTATCGGTCAACATTTCGAGACTTTACTTGCGCAATGCTTAAGTTTAATAAGAACACTGCTTTGTATGTACTCAACATTAACTTGAAATATTCATAACCTCGGTGTTCGTTTTACCAATGTAACATCATGGTTGGTAGTATCAGGTCCCCTCAAAGAGTTAACGTAGTGTTGTGCAGTGTTTCTGTCACGAAGTGTTGTCATTTTAGCGATGCATTTTTAATATTGTCATAAGGCGGGAACTTTGGCTAGCCATTAAACCAGGTTTAACCCACCTTTTTTTCTAAAATGTCCTGTACCAAGTCAGGAATATGGCAGTTGTTATCAAATAGTCCGTTTCTATGTATGTTGGCGTTTGTTTTGTTGCACTTCAGTGTTCCTGTTGTTTTAGTTTGTAACCCAGATTTGATTTATGACTTTTGAACACCGGTATACTACTGTTGCCTTTATTAATTGCAGGGTTCTTAACGTGCAGAGAGCATGACACGCTCTCTACACGAGACATCGAATTTATCGTCCCAATTCTGAATGGACGTTGCTGCATACATGATACATCCCGCACAGCCAAACGACACCCCACTTTGGCAAGGGTTTTGCTGCCTGTCGGAAGAAGACATGTAGTGACCAAATTTCTATTCCCAAGTCACCATTGGGGATTGGAAACAGAATGCATCGGATTACGAATCTATTATATCAACAATTATTTCCTTATCTTTTCTTATCTTTATGATCCTACAACATCAACTGACATTGCATCATGTTTTATATAGGATATTGGACACAAATTTTGAATTTTGTACTGTATCAAATGTTCTTATCCTATGAGCATTTGTAGAATATGAAAATCTTTATCATAAAACTTTTTTTTCATAACTTGAGTATTCCAAACTATAACCCGAGTATAAATTTCCATATCTTTACATAAACAAACAGAACGTTTATACAGAACACTAATAAATGTTTAAGTCAAATGATATAGATATCATTAAATAGTTCGGATTGTATTAAATCAATATCAAATTCTAGTATAAAAGCCGATAAAATAGTTTCTTCCCATTTGCAACGTTTCCAGGAAAGGTTTCTCGATTTGCTCCTGCTAGCTCATTACATCAGATGTTGGATAATGTTTTGAGGTTGAACTAGTAGGACTTATAAGACATTTCTTAGTGCATAAAAGGCTGACTATATGTTTATGATGAAAACGTATAAACGCTTCTAAGTTTCAATAAAATGAAACAAGAGAAACACGACTGCAATATCTGGTTTACCCAAAGGCTTGTTTTATTTGGAATGTTGCTTAATCTTAACATTGTTTCCATTAATGTTTTTTTTCTTTCCCTTATGTTGCTATCTTAGTCGTATCTCATGACTCGTCTTAACACACGATAAATAACAAAATATTTCAAACATGCAAAGAATTAAAGCGTTGGCAATGAAGATTATACAAAGAATAGGATTAATATCAGATTTTATACTGCACTCGTTCTATTTGAGCAGTCAAAATGCGTTGACTGTATATTTCTATGTCATATACAGTCACTGACCCGATATCACTTTTCCTCATGAATATTTAAATAGAAGTTGCCGAAACTATATTTAATTATTCATACGACCTCTTCAACCTGTTCTTGTTTCCAATGTATACAACGAAGCGTGGAACGACTCAAACTTAATTCTTTTACAATTTTGGAAAACATATTTCACTTGTTGATATGTTTTGTTTGAAACCTATAAATCATTATGTTTTATGCTTATTGTTGATATTTTAGTCCATACTCAAACGAATTCGTTCAACATCGAATGCGGGTTTCAACAGATAATGTACATTTCATTGCCGTGTTGTATATTTCTCCGCCTGATATGAGACCTTTTAAAGGGGATTTTCCAAATGTTTAAATCAAATAAATAACATTTAACACTTAAACAACAATTGAAAATGTTTTTCTAGATTGCAGTATAAAGACAATAATATTGCATTGACTTGACATATCAACGATATAAGGATTCGGCCCGAAACGGGAAAAAGCTCGACAGAGCCTCGCATTTCCCGTTTCTAAGCCTCATCCTTATATCGTTGATATGTCAAGTCAATGCACTATTACTGCCTATATAGTTCAATAATTTTGTTACATAATGTGATACTTAGAGCAGATATATGTTTGGTACCTAGTTTAATCCGCCTATTCTAGATCATATCCTAAAATTAG
The DNA here is from genome assembly GCA_017311375.1 of Mytilus coruscus. Taxonomy (NCBI): domain Eukaryota; kingdom Metazoa; phylum Mollusca; class Bivalvia; order Mytilida; family Mytilidae; genus Mytilus; species Mytilus coruscus. The sequence goes on along the minus strand of JAASAO010001808.1, from coordinate 13,780 downwards.
GATGCCAATAAGAATTGAACAATTATGTGAGTGCTCATAAAACCGGTCACTTCAATAGGCCAGGAAGAACTCGAAACCACTTTTACAGGTTAGTCCTGTAAGTGTTTTTATATATACAATATAATTTTATTCTTAAATTCCAGATAAGAGAGCTGTAAAATATTTAAAAAATATACAAAACTTATTTTGCTCCCGGACGATTAGGACACAGCTTTTAGATATGGTTCGTCGCTGAAGCTTATCATTTTTGCCAAATGCGTTTCACTTCAATCTGAAAAGCCCAGTAGTCAGCACTTCTTATTTGACATGAATTATCATTGATATGGTCATAACTTAAAATTAACTGTTTACGAAACTTCAATTTATTTTAAGATACATTCATTACATGTAGCTTTAAACGTGGAATACTAGTATAGAGTGATCCTGCTCTTCAGCTCTTTTAAATGTTTTTATTTGAGCGTCAATGATGAGTCTTTTGTAGACGAATAAACTCATCATAGATACCAGGATTCAAATTTTGTATGCACCAGACGCCCGTAACGAGCATCTGGCGTAAAATGTATAATTCTAGTATCTATGATGAATTCATTGATAAGGACGGCCAGTTCATTGCCGAAGGTCGATACGTTTCTCTGGACTCCCCGGCTTCTTTCACCAATAAAAGGGGTCATCATGGAATTTGTGTATAACACAATTATTCACACTAACAAACAAATAAACAAAACTGATTCAACAGTATGTAAATTTTTTAGATATATAAATATATTTGATCACAATTTAGTTTCCGTCTGATCATTTTGTTTTTCTATCACAATTTCCTCTTCATCTTTTGCCCATTCTTGGATTTCTCCTCTAGAAAAACAGCCATATTGATATTTTATCGTGTGTTTTCTATGTTGTGATGTTATACTATTGTTTCAGAAAAAGGGAGACGGTTTGGTACCATTAAAACGTTTAATTCCGCTGCAAATGTTTGCACCTGTCCTAAGTCAGGAATCTGATGTAAAGTAGTTATCGTTTGTTTATGTAATTTATACGTGTTTCTCGTTTCTCGTTTTATATAGACTAGACCGTTGGTTTCCCGTTTGAATGGTTTTACACTAGTAATTTTGGGGCCCTCTATAGCTTGTTGTTCGGTGTGAGCCAAGGCTCCGTGTTGAAGGCCGTACATTGACCTATAATGGTTTACTTTTATAAATTGTTATTTGGATGGAGAGTTGTCTCATTGGCACTCACACCACATCTTCCTATATCTATATACACCAATATTCCAAGAACATTGAAGGCAGCACACACATAGAATACATTTCTCCATTCTTCTTGTGTATCCTGAAAAAATGTTTAAGTATTATGAAAATGATAAAGTTACTGTAAGATAAATATCAGGTAGAATAAAATCATCCAAGAGCCGTTTTCGAAATTGAAGAGAAAGCTTCATCGAAAGAATTGTAGCGACACATTTCTAAATAAACAAAGAAAAGCTATTTCTGAAATAAATATAGTTTTTTCTAAATTTAATTTCCTGTATACTAGATGTCTTGATATTTTAGGCAGTATTACCCGCTTATCAGCACCTTTAAGATTTTAAGAATTAATTAGAACTGAAATCAAAGTGTGACTCAGAGTTTTGAAATTTTGCTTGAACATTTTGATCTACAATTGTTCAAAGTTTCACGTATATACTATCAGCAAATAGCATTCTTGTCTTTCTTCGCTCGTACCACGTGATTGTTTATGGGGAATGAAATCGACACGTTATAAATTTCATGCTTCTGAAGCGCTTTTTGGATTGACTTTCATCAGGAACGCTCAATGCCGAATATTAGAAAGCCAAGGATGTATAAGAACCGACACAGTTAAAACATGCATAGTATATGTGTCTAATAAAAATAGCTTCATGAATCTTCAACCGGGAACATTCTATTAATACTTTTTATATACGTAAAGGGTTTTTCCATTTTGCAAGCATGACAACTACCATAAAAAGACATGTTATCACCATTATTGTTATCGTTTTCTAAATATTAGGCATAATCATGTCTCACTACTTTTAGATAAATCAATTGCTCGATTTTGACTTTTTCAATATCGTGTGCCACAACAAATTTGTTACACTGATGGAACACTTATTTACGTAAAAATGTACTTCATTTAGGTAACATACATTTGGTGTAAGCTGGCCAGCAACTATTGGTGCCAACATCCCAGTAATAATGGCGAATGAATTTGTGATACTTTATAAAACCCCTGCATATCTGACAATAACAAGAGAGCAACATTATGATTCAGGAAATACTTTATTGTTGGAATATAAGGCTCAAACATGGAACAAACAGCAGTACGCACATTGAATCGTTTCATTTAATTTTGTAAAAATTGTTTGGTATTAATCCTGTTTCTGCAGCATACACAATATCTTAGTGATCTTGATTTCTTGTACAGCAGCACAAACCAGTTGAACAGAGTTTAATGTTTTGACCATTTCGCTAAACTAGTAAAACATTATTGTTTAGGAGCCAGCTGAAACCAGCTGGTGTTGCTGAATTTTTTCCATCGTTGAAGACCCATTGGTGGCCTTGGACTGTTTTCTGCTTTGGATGTGGTTGTTGTCTCTTTGACACATTCACAGTTTCCATTCTCCATTTTATTCACTCATCAGATTAACACAGACACAAAAACAACTTACAAAATAATAAGACACAAAGTACCGATCGTAGACTACTCGCAGCTACTAAATCCTAGTTTAAAACCAATTACAACTTATACATACTTCACCTTGCCAAGACTAAAACAATCAGTACATTACCTATCGGTTAAGTGTAAAGATGTGATAAACAGACTGAGACAATCATGACCTTGTGCCGCAAATATACTAGAATAGAAAGTTTAGGCGAGAGTATCTAAATTATATTCGACTACTAGTATCTATCTTATTCAACGTCCTTTGGAGATCAAAAGGACGAAATCGTTACTAAAATTCAATTTTACTGCTCTAAATATATATGTGTAACTATCTTAACATGCGGTGGGAAGACACACAGAGAGAGAGAGAGAGAGAGAGAGAGAGAGAGAGAGAGAGAGAGAGATGCTAACAAAATATGATACAGAAGATACAAAGATGATTTTACTTTTACAAACATCATCCCGGAGCACCCGTGTGATTCCGGTATATGTACTGTACTACGTTTCCAACAACCATATACAAATCAAGAATAATACTAACTATGAACACTGCCCTTTCCTGAATCTTGATATCTATATCTTTAACGGGATGCTTAATACCAAAATTTATGATAAAAGAGATGATGTTTCATTTCCTATTATTAATTATCCATTTTAGATGGTGACGTTCCTTGTCACCCTCCTATGGTGTTTATATATCTCAACTTGTTCAATTCGCTCGTGTATGTTACAGCGTATTTGATTTCAACAACAGAAATCACTGTATTACTGAAAATTATTACACCAGGGTTTTCGATATCACAAACTAGTCAAAACATTTACTAAATTTTATCATCGGTACAAGGACATCATTCGTAAATATAAATCAACATGCAGACATCTTATACGTTCAGGTATTTCACATTCAATATTTTATTTTAATATTCTTTACAAAGCACAAAAATGTCGGCATTCACCTCAAAAGCTAACCAAACCTTTAAACAGACTTATTCGGAAAGGATATAGTTACGATACTGTTGTCAAGTCATTAAGGATTGCATATTCTGGTATTAATATTGATTCACTTATAGGGTCTTTGCATTGGAAATAAACACATTTATTCTAAAACCAGTTGTTGGCATGATACGGGTTATGTTCTTCTCATATTTTATGATGGTATGATACTAAACCCTAACGGGAGGGATTGTACTTGATTTTCATATGATGAAGACATAATCTTTCAATCAGGATAATTGAGGTCTGGAGCTGGCATGTCAGTACCTGCTAGTAGTCCTTTGTTCATTTATGTATCATTGTCATTTTGCTAAGTTTCATTTGTTACCTATTCTGACATCGGACTCGGACTTCTTTTAAACTGAGTTTTCTTGTGCGTGTTGCTGTGCTTTTCTTTATTCTACATTGGCTAGAGATATAGGGGAGGTTGAGATCTCACAAAACATGTTTAACCCGCCGCATTTTTGCGCCTGTCCCAAGTCAGGAACCTCTGGCCTTTGTTAGTCTTGTATGTTTTTTTAATTTTAGTTCATTTATATGTTTTGGAGTTTAGTGTGACGTCCATTTCACTGAACTAGTACACAATTTGATTTAGAGGCCAGCTCAGAGCCACCTCCGGGTGCGGGATTTTCTCGCTGCGTTGAAGACCCATTAGTGGCCTTCGGCTGTTGTCTGCTCTTTGGTCTGGTTGTTGTCTCTTTGACATATTCCCCATTTCCATTCTCAAATTTACTTAACTGCGGGCTATATCGATTATTCTTCAACCATTTCATGGATCATTTAAACATTGTAACTTTCTATATGTATAACTTACTTTGGCCCAAAGTCAACGTGGTTCACAACATAACCTGCTCTACAAAATCCGTTTATCATAACGGCTAGTGATAAAAACGCCATAGCAAGGGATCTGTGTTCACACGAGGTAAATCCAGTAGCGACCAAGAATATCCCAGATCCCGAAAAAGCTAAGTGTAAGAAAGAAATGTACATATTGGCAACTGATAAAGTTCATGATACTTTCTGCAGTTCTCTAAGAAATGTGTTTTATTAAAATATTTAGCCTTCGTTTTTATGTTAAGCAAAACCACTAATAAATATTGCAAAGCAATAGTGATTATGTTAAAATCTCAGTCGCTACAAAAAGCTTGCTTTCAATTGTCAATAAATGAGCCTGACTTGTATTGCTACGAAATAGATATTGGAATATAACTCAAATTAGCATTTATATTTCAAGAACTAAGTGATGATTATCGTGCCATACTGACTTTTTAATTGTATTGTTGAATAGCAATAAAATATTTTACAATGATAGCATATGTATACATGGTATATAATTATTTTACAAATGTAAATTTCAAAGTTTGCGGGTGAAATCCGATATAAACCGGAGAAACTAATGCAATATTTGCAAAACCATCCTTGTTTTAATTGCTATTTTCAATATGATACACACAATATTAAATGGCTTTTTGTTTGAATAGAGCTATCCAGTGTATAGCATCATAGGACGTACATATTTGCCAAGGATGTTATAATTACAGACAGATTTTTCTAAAAGTAGAAATATATTTTCGTAGACACTGCCCTGACCGAAAAGATTTCAATATTTATATTCAACCAGTTAAAGCACTTCTTTGTCACTGTCACGATACTAGTTATATTTTGAGAAAAAGTTGGTCTAAGAAAATATAATTAATATTGTTCTACATCTAAAAAGAGGCGAAAGATACCAAATGGACCTTCAAGCTCATAAGTTAAAAGTAAACTGACAACACCATGGCTATAACAGAAATAGAAAAACACATCATAGAAAACTAAAGACTGAGCAACACGAACCCCACAAAAACTGGGAGGAATTAATATACAATCAACTCGGTAATTAAAAGTGACCTTAAACAGTACATTCTTGTCTGGTCATTTGTTTGTAGTTGTGTTTCTCCCAATACTATTTGATACATGGTTTAAACAACGTTTGGATCCAACAACAATGTGTAACAATAAAAGAAAAATCGGAGTAAGTCTGATGAGTACTTTTTTCAAACTAATTGACTGCTTCACATCGGTCAAACATTGTAAAAATAAGCTTAATTATTTTGTTTTGTATTTACCGATAAATTAACATGTTAGGGCAAAATGTGTCAAACAATCTGAGCAATGCTAAATGAAGTATATATCAATTAAAAATCAAATTGTCACACTGTGCAAGCAATGGCGACAAAACAAAAGGGACATAGCAAAGCATCCTAACACAAACGTCATCCTAATCTGTTTATTGTCAATTTACCAATGATCTGAAGTAGTCGTCGTGTTGCAGTGGTTGATAGAACACCTTTACTACGTAAAAAATCCGCTATCTGTCCTGAACTAAATCCTGATACAGCCTGGCAAATGTATGGCAAAGCACTAAGCAATCCATTCTATAAAAATACGATTGGATATTGGATAAACAATAGCTTCATGCACCTTTTCCTTGCTGTATACAGGAAAACCATTTCACAACTAACTCTGTAAACGAAAAAATGTGGAAAAGGTTTTATTCATTAGAGTTCTGTATATAGCACACAAAATAAGTTTATTACATAAACTGTTATCACAGAGATATGTCTCGCTTTTATGTTATTTCGATAATGCAAATGTTGAATTTAAAATAGCAACACTTTCACATGTAGGTTTTGCAAATATCAAAGTCAATAAACCATGACTGAAGGTAAATGGCTAAAAATCTCCTTGAAATGAAATGTGCCTATGCTAATACAACTGCATACCAAATACCATTGACTTATCATACGTAGTTCTCTTTAAACAAACCTAAACACAAACTAATAAATGTAATCTAAGCAAAATTTCAAAGTCAATTAACCATAACTAAGGGTGGGGTCAAATAATCTCCAGAGTAATGAGATGTGCCAATGCCAATACAACTGCATACCAAATATCATTGACCTACCATTCGTGGTTCCCAATAAACCGACTTAATCACAAACTAATACATGAAAACTAAGCAAAAGTTTCAAAGTCAATAGACCATGACTGAGGGCGGGGCCAAATAATCTCTAGGAAAGGAGACATGCCAATGCTTATACAACTGCATACCACTTATCACTAACTTACCACTAGTGGTTCCCCATAAACTGACCTAATCACAAACTAATACATGAAAACTAAGCATAAATTTCAAAGTCAATAGACCATAACTGAGGGGCAGGGCCAAATAATCTCCATGGTAATGAGATGTGCCAATACTAATACAACTGCATACCAAATATCTTTGACTTTCCACTAGTGGTTCACCATAAACTAGACCTAATCACAAACAAATACATTGTTGACGCCGCCGCCGTCGCCGCCGCCGTCGCCGCCGCCGCCGCCGCCGCCAGAAACAGCATACCTATGTCTCGCTTTTGACTCCGTGAAGCGAGACAAAATTATGTCATTGTTCACCCGTAGCACATGATGTAAAATTTCATTAGGTCAAATCATTATCGTTACAAATTAGTTGCTTATCTTTGTCTAATTGACTAGCAATAGCATTGCAATGGCTTAACTTTTAATTGACCGTAAGATCAACTAGTAGTCAATATTTCTATTCTAACATAAGACACAGTAAGCCTTAGTTGGTTCGACATATTTTCGTGTTGTCACAGAGACAATACCAGATTTGACCAAGATCCATCGATAAAAGCATAATGGTTTGACCCGACTTATTAAAAGTGTGTAACAAAGCTACCACGGCGAAAATCGAATGTTTTAGATAGGTCTACTTCGGATTAAGACAACACTAGGCTGAAGCACGCCTCCGTGCACAAAATTTTCTCGCTGCGTTGAATACCCATTGGTGGCCTTGTACTGTTTCTGCACTTTGTTAGGGTTGTTGTCACTTGACACATTCCCGTCTCCTTTCTCCTTTCTATTAAACAAGTTCTTAAAGAAATATATTCAGAAACCCCATGGAAAGCTGCAAAAGTGGAAGATTGAAGTCTAAATTAAAACAATCGAATTGTTTCATGCTTTACCAATATGCAGTTAATATCGAACTATCTTCATAAATAGGATAAAAAACATGGGTCGCTGAGCTGTTTGCAAGCGACATGTTGTGCAAAATGTCAGATTGTGTAAGGCATATGCCTTGTATTATGTCTTTTCTTGTGAATGGCATACTAGAAGACAGTTCTTATGAAATGATGTCAGAAAATAAAACGAAAAAAAAAAAAAGATTATAGTATGACAAAGTTAGGTAAATTTTCATTCATTCCTTAAATAAAAACAATATTGTCTTAAATATTTCGGTTGATATTATAACGTTTTATAACTGTGAATCGATGGAAGCAAAGTGTTTGGAGGGTAATATAGATGTTATTATAAGATCAGATTTTCTAGTTTGAATCAACATCAATATCAACAATTTGCACAGATATAACTGTGTCATTCAAAAGGCTTTGTCCTTTCATAATGCGAAATGTTACAAAGGTTTTACCCTAATGCAGTTTGAAACACCTCAAATACTCACACTTTTGATATTAAACTTGTGAACTGCCTTCAAAATGCCGGCAAACTTGTTAACAATGTGTAGTTTGTCCAATTGTTACATATAGAATAGAATATCTTTTATTTCCATAAGAGGTACCCTCAAGGGCATAGTGCATATACATATATGACAATATAAAGTTACAATATATGAGCGGTGGTACATGCAAGCAGTGCTGGTGATTTTGCCATTTCTAACCAGGGTACTTTGCCTGTCTGAAGATAAGATATCTGTCTTACAAACAAAATCATACGTCTGCAGTGTTTACGTTGTGGATAAGCTACGTGACTTTGTGGATCAGTTTGAATTCGTTGACGGTTATGTATAGTATTTATACTTGTATAATTTATTAAAACACACTCTTAGCAAAGAAAATTTACCTGACATGGTACTTTGATTTATCTGTATATAATAACCATATCTGTTGCATTTTCTGTTTAGTTTGTAGATAAAACTTATATGAAACTAAGACTCCAACTCCTTCAGTCAAAGTTGACTCTAAATAGTTTTGGGTTTTTCTTCTATGTCCTGTTTTGTTCAAATAACTTGTAATGGTTTTTGGGATTAGATCGTTCCTTATGAAAGTAACTCCAGGAAAGCACTCGAACGTATAAAACTTTTAAAGTGTTATTTTCATTTACCACTAATCGGGACTAACTGTGTCGTTCTTATCGATACTTGTTGCTTAACAGTTATGGATCGCACTTGATGAATTAACTCTATAAATACAAAAAGGAGGGTACATTAGAATAGTAGGTTAAAAGGCCCCAATCTGACGAATGGCTGGAATTGAATGCTATGCGACTTTCATACAAGTGAGAGGTTAATGTATCTATAAAACCAGATTTAATCCACCATTTTGTCTTTAAGGAAATGCCTGTACCAAGTCAGGAATATGCCAGTTTTTTCCATTCGTTTGATGTGTTTAAGCTTTGATTTTGAAACTTGTTAAGGACCTTTCCATTTTGAATTTTCTTTGAGTTGGGTATTTTGTTTTCATTATTAAACTCCAATGTTATAATTTATTAGCAATGATAAACTTTGTCAGAAATAAGATAAAACTACTTCACCCTTTTAGACGTGCCATATTCTATGGCGTTCTTTATGTAATCTCTCAACCTCACTGATCCAAGGATGTTCCGAAGGGTGTCACGTACCACCACGAACCATATTACTACCCAAATGGCAGTAAGACCGCCTAGAAGGAAAAAAACAAGAATAATATTAGACATAGGCGTGTCTCTTCAGTACATAACAGGAAGGAGATAGCAAACAAGTTGTCTTAAATAACGAAAGATATTCCTAATTCCAAGAAAACCCAAACGTCTAATTTGCACATTAACTATCTGAAGTTAAATGCTCGTGAGCCGAAATTCTAAATGATGATTTCGAAGTGTTTCATCCGCTAGAATATTACCAAATAAAATTGTATGAAAGGCAAGAACGCATTAACATGATAATTTGTTCTCCGACAATTATGAGATATCTCATCTGTATCAAATCAATATCGCAAACTATTAAGAATTTTGTCATTCAGAAACTTTTCATTCAATGGAAGTGTATCTTATGATTTACCTGTTATGTAAAATATAGACCCCCATCCATTATCAAAGCCATATTCACATAAATACCCGGATGATCCAAATGTGGCTACATTTCCGAACATTGTACCTTAATAGCCAAAACAGAAGGTAAGATTAATTTATTGACAAAAATGCTTATCTTTTAAATAGACACAACATATTTTATATGTCAAAATATAAGACAATTTTTATCTTAATATTTGTTATGAATATTTTGAGATCATATAAAATTATGTTCTATAAATATTTTATACGTGAAAGATTCAGGAAAACTTTATTGCGATATTAATACGAATTTGGGTACGCTGAGGTCTGTTCTTCGACTATGAGAAGTCTTTTCTTTATGATACACATAAAATGAAGATAACTGGACTTCTTTCCAAAATGACTGATAACTTAAAAATACTGTACTTTACCTAGAAACGATACACTGATTAGTTTACTACGTTCTAGTGGAGGTGCCCAGCGTCCCCACATCGACTGCACACATGGAAATGATACACCCTGTCACAAATACAATATTACAGAATATATAATTAGCTCCTGTTTGCAAATATTTCTATGATAACTTTTATTTGACAAAAGACCATAAATTGAAGAACAGAAGTAAAATAATAGTTAATCCGTTTAGAAAACATTAAAGTCTCAGTATATTCCTCCGAGTGCTCTCTATTTCAATATTAATGTAAATATAACCAGATGGCTTCGTAAATTAAAAACATTGAGGATTGTTGTAAGTCCATATCAAAGAAGATGGCATTTTAGGACGAAAATTTCTTTGCACTAGTTTGTTTTTTTGGGTATTTGAATTTATTCATACAAGATGGCGTTATGCGGTCTTTTAATTCAATTGCGCTAGATATAGTTCTAGTATGCCGTTGTGTATTAAATGTATACCTCTGAAATTCATAGATTCATTCTGACGTAAATGATGAACCATACCGCCTGCGCAAGGCATCTTTAGTCTTTACTAGAACACACCTGCGAAAACATTTTATGACTGGAGAATTCAGGAAAGGTATCAAAAGACAGTTTTCAAAAGTAATAGGTACTTGGTGACCGGACAATTGTTTTCTAGCCCTCTCCTCTTTTCCAAAGTCCGTTTTTATTCCTGTTTTCCGTATACTATGAACATACATATACTATAAATAAAGTGTATTTGTTGTTTACTACATGTATCAATTCCAAGTTTACTATCATTGATCATCATATGCGATATAGTCATTAGACTCTCTATATAATATATCAGTGACAGTCGCGGATAGTAAACTTGTAATTGATAGTAAATAGCAAAAACTTTAATCATAGTAAGTGAATGATCATAGTATACAGAAAAATATTTTATGTGTAATTTAAAAAAACAGTCCTAAACAGAAGTCTTGTCCATGACTTAAAAGTCCGTCCGATGACGGAAACAATATTCGGACGCCTTTATTTTTTCTCCAATAATAACACAAACTGAATAATCATGAGCGAGGATGACAAATGCAACTATGCATGGTTCCTATAGGACACAGACGCATGATGATTGATTTATTGTGGAAGGAAGAGAAGCGACACACAAAATGAGGTCTTCTTGTTTAATAGTATAAAAGAGACATTTAAATGAAGTCTGTTTGAGTGGGTAATGTTCGTTCCTTCATCTTAGAGGTCCTGTCATTCAAACTTTGATACAACCATACTTTTGACGATGAAAAGGGATTACAGCACGTTCAAGAAATTAAATCGGACAATATTTAAAATTATCTGTGATCTGCAAGGATTATAACTTCGGTATCCGTAATATTGGGAAAGCATGTAATCAACGGAGCACACGATATCACTTCCCGTTTTTTTTATGGGGTTCGTGTTGCTCAGTTCCTAGTTTTCTATGTTATTCATTTTGTACTGTTATATAACTTTTCGTCGTTTTATTTTTTTTTTGCCATGGTATTGTCAGTTTATTTTCGAGTGTGAGTATCCCTTTAGTATGCTTTGCTTCTCTTGTAAATTTCAAAAATATTTCAGGTGCTCTGAAAATCACTCTATTGCGATCTTCAGAAAGACTTAGATTACTCTCGTTTATTCTCCTTGGGGTGTTTTTTTTTCTGTTAATAAAGTTGAAAATCTTTTTTTAAATCAATGATCAGGAAAACTAAAAATAGATGTGAGTGCACACTGAGCTTTTAAAAGAAAATTGGGCACTGCTATATACGTGCTAAAAGATTATTTATTTAGAAATGACACTAAGTTTAGCTTGCTTACGAATCATATCTTAAATTTTACAAGGTGAACTTGAAAGGTTCTGATAAAAGGATGACCACTTTTTCCAATACTAACATTATAAAAGCTGTTGAAAACAATGAGCAGTAAAAATGGAACATGTCCCCCATTGGACACTAGCTTATATTTGGGGTTTTCTTCAGGGTTCCCACAGATATTGGCTTGGGTCTTCTTTGAGTGTACGAAAGAGACCGGTTCCCGAAGGTGTCCCAGCTTGGAGCTGAGGTATTCTTCCATAAAATTTGTTGTTATGTCTTTAACCTTGACCAAACAATCAAAATTGAATTGTATATAGTACCCAAACTAAATATGGGTCATGATATGGGCAGATCGTATATGAAACGTCTGCAAGATATAACAGAATATTATAATATAGGATATATTGAATCAATACATGACAAAAAATCACTGCAGGCATATGGACAAACCAAGTTTAAAGGAACCACTTGCTGAGCATCCTCTGAAAGTCACAGTGAGTCTGTCTACAACCATTTTAAATCTTTAATATATGTTGTTCACAAGATATTCCGTTTTAGTCAGTACTGCTGATATTTACTATAATATATGCATATAATTCACACTAGTCTTATGAACTTACTGTAGCTAATCCAAGAATAACACGTATCACATAAACAGGAATTACTGAATTCTTGGCACATACAGGTATCAGCAACGTACTGATGGAAGAAATTGCCTTGGCAATCCTAAACACATATCTGCCATCAAATCTGTCTGACAACCAACCTCCTGGGATCTGGGTAATTATGTAACCATAGAAAAAGATGCCAATATTGATGACGTAACTTCCTTGTTCCAATCAAATTCAGCGTGCTATAAATAGAATACAAAAACTTTATGCATGTTTAAGCCTTTCACTGCCTACATGGCCTATCACCTAATATATCGTCCATTTTGTATTGAACCAGTTTAAGAAAGTGTGTCACAAATGTAATTCATTATGACTTTGAAAACGGTAAAGTAGTAATTTTCATGTATATTTCATTTCATCCTCAATTATCATTGAAATTCGTTTGAAAACAAAATAAAACAACACAGACTTTGGTTTTCAATAAAAATTCTACAATGCTACAATTAGAAAGTTATGTTTAATAGAGATTGACCTTAATCTATTAACCTTCTTCGGTCGGAAAGACATTTGTATCTGTTTGAGTTTAATTTCAACATGCATAATATTTGTATTCAAGCTAAGACCCTTATTTTTATTTCAACCCATCTCAAATGCCTCTATCACTACCTGAATATAAAATATAATAAAACCGATTCCGCACAGTCACGTGACTCGGGAATGAAAACCAACAGCACGTTTGTGACCAAAAGTATAGGAGGACAATTACTGAAAACGGTTTGAGTATATAAAAAAGTCTTATACAGAAATTTTGCAAAAGGAAACTTTATCTGGGGAACTTTTATTTACTCAATTGATAAACTAAGTTAAAAGATAAAACTGAAGAAAACTGTGTCTGCTTATATTAGAATTTGACTCCTGTTGATATTTGTCATTTTAATTTTAAAAATAGATATCCTAAAGTTTATTCAAAACAGTAACATGTCTCTTTGTGTAGCGCTTTGTCATGCTTAGTTTTATACATTTTAGACATACTAGTAAACGATGTGAGTTATATGTTGCCAACACCAACCCTCTTTTACAATCCATACTAGACAGTTTATTATCTGCTTCATTCACCTGATTGAATTCAAGAAAACGTTTGTTCTT